>QLPG01003987.1:0-24140 GCA_003314385.1 Gomphus sp. MG54
CGGCAGTACCGAAGTCCGTCAGAATCCGGCTCCTGACAGTTCAGCAGCTCACTGGTCAACCCCTCGTGGTCATACCCAGCAGCAAAATTTGTATTCAATTTTGTGTGCCACAGTCAGATTCAACATTCTTCCCAAAGCTTATTCCTAGCCGACATTCCCTCTCAGAGCACTCATGAGGTATGAATGCCCTGCTCTTACTTGCACGCTGACTGTGATAGTCAACAGCATGCCTATGGAGACATGGCTCCTTTAATAGCCTATATTGAATTGTGTGTCCTGAGTTGATACTTCTGATACATACTGATGTAGCTGAGCAGTACTCTCACAGCAGGTGTTGGGTGCCAAGATTGTCTCACCTCCACTAACAATATTTGGCTTGGATTCCGATAGTATGATGTGCCTACAACAGGTTAGTAATGACAAATTTTTTTGAGCTGCAGTTCATGCTCTCTTCCATGAACTCCAGTGTAGATGGGAAGCCACTGTCAAGTACACATACCAAGTGTCCAGTAATTTGGTAGTGCTGACCAAACAGCCAGACTACATCCATGTACAAGTGTCCATGCCTGTCAAGTACATGTACCGAGATCCTGGTAATTTGGCAGTGCCGACCGAGCAGTCACCCTACGTCCATGTCCAAGTGTCCATGCCACATGCACATCACTTGATACGCCGGTCTTGGCTCGGCACATCCACATCAACCATCCACATTCCTTGCTCTGACCCCTCACTCACATTACCTCAATCACCATCCATTAATCCCACCCCATCTGCTCCTTAATCCTTGACCCACCTTACTTCGGGACATCTTGTCCTTGTTTTATCCTCGGCTGCAATCATTGTTTTATATCCTGGCACTCCCTATTGTCCTATCCCTGGCCACATTCCTATTATTCTATCTTTTATTGTTCTATTTCAGTTTGCATTCCTCCATTCTAATTTTACTCATTGTGGACAATAGCCACATGCCTTGCATACCTTATTGTCCCACATTCCTTATTCCACATGTCACTTCTTAAACCTATATAAGTAGGGCATGCATGTACATATTTTCTCATTCTGGGTATCAACTAGGCTTAGGCCCCTTACCTCCTCCTCCTTCTGTAAAGCCCTCTACTTGGGCTGACACCTTTGGTGCCCCAGGTATTCCCTCTGTCCCAAATTGGTGGCATGCATGGCAAGTAGGGTGCAATGCACGAGTACGTTGAATCCAAAGCCACTACTCCCTGCCTGTAGGACTTGGCTGTTACATGCCCGACCTCTCAGCATTCCTGAAGCTTGACAACACTGCATGCAAGTCACTTGGTATGCCAGTCTCAGCTTGGCACATCCACCATCCACATCCTTGTCCCTATCCCTCATCCACTCTGCCTCATTTACCATCCATTCATCCTACCCCATCCGCTTCTTACTCCTCAACCCACCTTACCTCGGGACATCTGACCATTGTTTTATCTTCAGTCATAACCCATTGTTTTATAGTCAGGCACTCCCTATTGTCCTATCCTTGGTCACATTCCTATTATTCTATTTTTTATTGTTCTATCATCATTTACATTCTGTCAAGTACACGTACCGATACCTGTTAATTTGGAAGTGCTGACTGAGCAGTCATCCTATGTCCACATCCAAGTGTCCATGCCACATGCATATCACTTAATATGTGACAGGCTTTGGGTACTGATGGACTTCGGGACTGCCAAAAGGTCAGGTGGACAATGGCCAAGTCCTGCAGGCCAAGAGTAGGGGCATTGGCTTCAACATACTTGGGCATTATGCCCTACTTGCCATGCATGCCACCAATTTGCAACAGACGGATCCTTGGGAGGATGCTGATAATGCTGGCCCAAGTTGAGGACTTAACAGAGGGGAAGAAGGTAGAAGGGCCTAAGCCTAGTTGATACCTAGAATGAGGAAATATGTACATGCATGTCCTACTTATATAGGTTTAAGGAGCAACATGTGGAATAAGGAATGTGAGACAACAAGGTATGCAGAGCATGTGTTTATTGTCCACAACAAGTAAAATTAGAATGAAGGAATGGAAATGGGGATAGAACAATAAAGGACAGGATAATAGAAATGTGGCCAAGGATAGGACAATAGGAAGTGGCTGACTATAAAACAATGTAGCCATGGCTGAGGATAATACAAGGAAAAATGTCCCCAGATAAGGCGGGACGAGGATCAATGGGTGGTCACGATGGGGTAATAGGTAGTGAGGGGCCAAGAGTAGATGTAGGATGGGAGAAAGGAATGCAGATAGTATGTGTGCTGAGCTGAAACCTATGCATTAAGTGACTTGTATATGGCTACTAACAGATTGTCTGGTCAGCACTGCCAAGCTGCTGGATATTTGGTACATGCACTTGACAGTACGACAGTCTCAGCTTGGCACATCCACCACCACACTCCTTGTCCTCACCCCTCACATACTCTATGCCACTCACCATCCATTAATCCTACCATGCTTACTCCTCACCCTTTGATCTGCCTCACTGTCAAGTACACATACTGAGAACCATCCACTTGGCAATGCCAACCGAGCAACCCTTCTATATCTATGACCAAGCACCCATGCCACATGCATAACACTTGGTACACCGGCCTCGGCTCGGTACATCCACCATCCACACCCCTTGTCCTCACCCTTCGGTCTGCCTCACCTCGCGACTTCCTGCCCTTGTGTTATCCTCGGTTACAACCCTTATTTTATAATCGGGCACTTCCTATTGTTGTACCCTCGGCCACACTCCTATTATCCTATCCTTTATTGTTCTATGCCCATTTACATTCCTTCATTTTAATTTTACTTGTTGTGGACTATACCCGCATGCCCTGCATACCTTATTGTTCCACATTCCTAATTCCACATGTCACTTCTTAACCTATATAAGTAGGACATGCATGTACATATTTCCTCATTCTGAGTATCGACTAGGCTTACGCCCTTCTACCTTCTTCTCCTCTGTAAAGTCCTCGACTCAGGATGGCATCACCAGCATCCTCCTGAGTACCTGCCTGTTGCAAAACCAGTGGCATGCATGGCAAGTAGGGTGCAACGCACAAGTACGTTGAAGCCAATGCCACTACTCTTGGCCTGCAAGACTTGGCTATAGTCTGCCCAATCCTTCGACAGCACCCTCAGCAGTACCGAAGTCCGTCAGTACCCGAAGCTTGACACTCATCTCGGGACTTCCTATCCTTGTATTATCCTCAGCCATGATTCTATTGTTTTATAGTTGGCCACTTGCTATTGTCCTATCCTTGGCCACATTTCTATTATTCTGTCCTTTATTGTTCTATCCCCATTTCCATTCCTTCATTCTAATTTTACTCGCTGTGGACAATAACCACATGCTCTGCATACCTTGTTGTCTCACATTCCTTATTCCACATGTCGCTCCTTAAACCTATATAAGTAGGGCATGCATGTACATATTTCCTCATTCTGGGTATTAACTAGGCTTAGGCCCTTCTACCTTCTTCCCCTCTGTTAAGTCCTCAACTCAGGCCAGCATCATCAGCATCCTCCCAAGTATCTGTCTGTTGCAAATCGGTGGCATGCATGGCAAGTAGGGTGTAACGCATGAGTAAGTTGAAGCCAATGTCACTTCTCTTGGCCTGCAGGACATGGCCATTGTCTACCCGACCTTTCGGCAGTTCTGAAGTTTGTCAGTACCTGCGGCTTGACACATTCCTCTATTCTATTTTTGTTCATTGTGGATAATACCCCCACTGTCAAGCTTTGGGAATGATGAGAGGTCGGGAATGTAACTGCCAAGTCCTGCAGGCCAGAACTAGTGGCATTGGCTTCAACGTACTTGTGTGTTGTGCCCTACTTGCTGTGCATGCCACCAATTTGGGACAGAGGGAGTACTCAGGGGATACTGAAGTGCCGGCCTGAGTAGAGGACTTTACAGAGAGGGGAGGAGACAAGGGGCCTGAGCCTAGTTGATATCCAGAATGAGGGAATAGATACATGCATCTCCTACTTATATAGGTTTAAGAAGTGACATGTGGAATAAGGAATGTGGGACAATAAGGTATGCAGAGCATGTGGGTATTGTCCACAATGAGTAAAATTAGAATGAAGGAATGCAAATGGGAATAGAACAATAAAAGATAGAATAATATGAATGTGGCCAAGGATAAAACAATAGGGAGTGCCAGACTATAAAACAATGGTCGCAACCGGGGATAAAACAAGGTGTCAAGTGCATGTACCAAGGCCCGGTGCATTTGGCAGTGCCGACCAAGTACCCAGCCAGTGACCAAGCAACATGCCTAATACACAGTCCCCAGTTTGGCACATCCCTTGTTCCCATTCCTTACCCATCTCATCCTACCCGCTCCACCCCTCATTCCTGATCCATCTTACCTCAGGACATCTTTGTCTTAACCTCAGCTACGACCCCCTTGTTTTATGATCGGCCACTCCCTATTGTCCTACCTTTGGCCATGTTCCTATTATTCTATTTCCATTGTCCCATCCTCGTTTACATTCCTTCATTCTAATTATACTCATTGTGGACAATAACCACATGCTCTACATACCTTATTGTCCCACATTCCTTATTCCACATGTCACTTCTTAACCTATATAAGTAGAACATACATGTACATATTTCCTCATTCTGGGTATCAACTAGGCTTAGGCCCTTCTACCTTCTCCCCTTCTGTTAAGTCCTCAACTTGGGCCAGCATCACCAGCATCCTCCTGAGTATCTGTCTATTGCAAATCAGTGGCACGCACAGCAAGTAGGGCACAATGCACAAGTACGTTGAAGCCAACGCCACTACTCTTGGCCGGCAGGACTTGGCCATTGTCTTCCCGACCCCTTGGCAGTACCAAAGTCCGTCAGTACCCGAACCCTGACACAAGGACAGGAAGTCCCAAGGTGAGGTGGATCGAGGATTAAGGAGTGGATGGGGTGGGATTAATGGATGGTGGATGTGGATATACTGAGCTGACCGGTGTACCAAGTGATGTGCATGTGGCATGGACACTTGTATGTGGATGTAGGGTGACTGCTCAGATGGCACTGCTGAATGACCAGGATCTTGGTATGTGTACTTGACACCCACATACTCTGAATACCTTATTGTCCCACATTCCTTATTCCACATGTTGCTTCTTATCTATATAAGTAGGACATGAATGTACATACTTCCTCATTCTAGGTATTGACTAGGCTTAGTGTCAGGAACTGTACGCCAGAATACCTGACTATTCATTCAGCCCACTCAGCCCAACTCCACCCTCGCTTGCCTATTCAACTATACACCCTCAGCCCATGGACTATATGCACCTCATGTATCCGTCTTGGCATCACATGCTCCTGTCAATTCACTCCACTCATTTACGTCACACTCCATATGCTCACAATTCCATTCCATCTTCATTTACGTTTAATATCCGTTCATTTATGTTCCATTTTCATTTATTTGCAATTCTGTTCAGTCTCTTATATCCAAACTGTTATTATGTTCCTTAGGGTAACTCCATTGGTAATTGAAGTAACACATCATTCCCTAATGTCATGGAGGAGATTAAGATTGGGACATAGTATTTCCATTCTTGCTTTTGACGATCCTCAGCTTTCTTATTCTATTATAGGAATCTAGTCGACTCCTATTAGATTTGAAAGTAGTATAAAGATCTTGTACTTCAGTAGTTCAGTCCTCAGTCAGATAATTAACCTTGATTTTCTACTAACTAATTCTCTGTCTTTCCTTTCTGAAATTAGGGCCAGTGTGACTTGGTGGGTGCAACACACAAGTTGAAGCCATACCCTGCCCCGAACCTCACCATTGATTTATCTTTACGTTAATTACAATTATGCCATTCTTTTACATTGTAAAAGTATTATCTGACTTCTACACCTGATCTCACCTCTTTTTACATATCATCTTTGCATATCATGACCATCATGAATACTCAATCCACTACTCGTAATCTACCCTTCATCATAGAAGTCCCAAGTCAGTTGCAGGAGATTTCTGCACTTTGACAGCTGTCAGAACAACCTTCAAATCACAAAGCTGGCCTATCAGGCAGGAACGCTCCTCCTGAACATGAGGACAATGATGAAGAAGAGCCAATTGACGATAACAACAATGACAAGGCAAATCTGAACCCTGTTCAAGTCTCAAATCTGAACCCCACTCATGTTTCTAATCCAACTCATAATTCCAATCCGACTCTTAATTCCACTTCTAGTACAGACAAAATTGTCAAGGCACTCATCAATCAATTAGCCCAACTGCCCCCTAGATCTAATCCTAACCCTGGTCATCATGCCAAGGTTCGTGAGCATAATGGCACTGACCAAGCTAAGCTTTGCACATTCTTCTTACAATGTGTGCTGAACTTTCGAGACCATCCATCTGCATTCCTGACAGATGCATTGAGGGTCCAGTGTGCCATTTTGTACCTCACAGGCCCCATACTTCAATACTTCAAACCTGTGATTCTAGGTAAAATCTAACCTGAGCCTAGCTGGCTTAAGCTCTGGAGAGACTTTCATCAAGCACTTGAGACCAACTTCAGTCCATTCAACAGTGCTGTGCAAGCAGAAATTGAGCTCAGCAAGATAGTCATGAAAGACACCCATTGTGCAGCACAATACTTCATCGAGTTCACCCAAGCCTCCACTCGCACTCAGTGGAATGATGCTGCCCTCACATATGTGGTGTACAAAGGGTTGGCCAGCCGTATTAAGGACAGCCTCCTTCATTTCCCTCGATTCAAAACTCTCACTGAACTCAGACAATATTCACTCGAGATCAACAGCAGATATTGAGAATGCAAGGAGTTCAACAACTTCAGAATGCCTGCAAAGCCGAATGGGCCCTCTTCCAAATCCAACTCTAACAACAACAACCAGTCTTCCTCCAACTCCAACAACTCAAACAATAAGAAGAGTAAGAAGGGGGGGAAGAAGAACGGCAATGATAAGTCTTCCAACAATAACAACAATGCTAACAACATTTTGTCCAAGCTTGGAAAAGATGGGAAGCTGTTGTCCAAAGAATGTCAAAGTTGAATCGACATGGGACTCTTTCTCTTATGTGCTTCAAAAGGTCACATGGTCAAAGACTGCCCTAAATCCAATTCCCAATCCTCATTGACTTCTTCTTCTAACAACAAATGCAACAACTCCAACAACAAAAAAACAATGAAAGCATGTGCAACCAAGGCAAGCATGTCCGACACCAATGCCAAGGACAACATGGCAATGGAGTCAAAAAAATGAGCTGCAACCTCAGGAATGCACGAGCTGAGGATTGCGTTAGCCTCTCTCATGTGCTATTCTTGAATGCCCTTTCTCCTATTTCTCATGTATCTTCTACTTCTGAGACTTTGAAAACTTCGCTAATACTTAATCTGTCTTGTTCTCTTATTTCTGAACTTCCTCTTATTACGCTCTTAGATTGTGGTTCTTTAGACTGCTTTATTGAATCATGAGTTGTACAAAAATACTGTTTGCCTACTAATTCAGTTCCTGCTATTCTGTTGAAATTATTTGATGGTTCTACTAATTCTGACATTACTCAGACCACTACGATTCCTATCCAATTTCCAATTGGTGAACTTCAGAACATTACTTTCTACATAACATTGTTGGACAGCAGTTGCTCTGCAGTACTTGGCTTCAACTGGCCCACCCACTACAATCCATCGATTGACTGGGTATTGGGCAGTATAACCTTCAAGTCTATGAAACCGACCACTGCTCCGACACCTCACACCTCAACTGCTGCTTCACAGTCCAGCACCCCGCTTCCAAGCAATCTGTCGCCATCTCCGAAGTTGGAGGTGCTGCAGATAGCCCTAGTTAATGCAGAAGTGTGTGTTTGCACCTGCAAACTAGAAGGTTCGCAAGCCTTTCAACTCGACCTTGTGGATCTCAAAAAATATGCTTGAGGCTCTACTATGGTCGATTCCTCCAACAACCTGGATAGCATTAAACAGCATGTTCCAGAATTCTATCATGACTTCACTGATGTCTTTAGTAAACAGCGCAGTAATACACTGGCATCCCATAGACCTTACTGTAAGGGCAACCCCAGAGGTGCTTGTAGGCTGTCACACAGAGCCTAGCAATGGGGGAAATCCTAAGCTCTATTACTTCTGCATACTGTACAAGGAAAGGACTTTACCTAGCAATGGGGGAAATCCTAAGAGGAAAACCCAAGCCCCATTGCTAGCGAGTCCCATGCCCTATATACCCTGTGCCCACATGCTGCTTCTCCATCATATGCTACCCTTCCTCTGGTTCCGGTGGTACGATCTACCGAACACCCGTGGGCCCGAACCCAGGAGTCTGGCCTGGAGTCTCAGTGTCTCGGGTTGGCCCGTAAGTGGTAGGTTGGTCGGTGGTTAACCTGTAAGGGCGGGTTGGTGGAGTCCTCCAGGCTCTCATTGATCAACCTTCTCCACAGGCATCTCTTCCGTCTATCGCTATTGTTCCGATAGGCCGAGACCTTGGCAGACCGTATTGTGCTCGGCTCAGGGAAATAGACAGGCCATCCTCTGACACTTATGACCTCAAGATCAACCTCAAGGATGGCACTTCGCCCCCTCTTGGTCCCATTTATTGCCTCTCAGTATCTGAACTCCAATCACTACAAGACTTCATCAACAAACACCTCAATATGGGCTTCATTTGGCCCTCACATTCATCACATGGCACCCCAGTACTATTCGTATGCAAAAAGGATGGCTCCCTACGACTCTGCGCAGACTTCCTTGGTATAAACAGAAACACAAAGAAGGACCGTTATCCACTTCCCCTTATTTCTGACCTCTTATACGCCCCCAAGAAAGCTCAGATATCATCAAAATCGACCTCAGACACACCTATCACCTCGTTCAAATTGCCAAAGGGGACAAATGGAAGGTGGCCTTTAGGACATGTTATGGATCCTGTGAGTGGCTTGTCATGCCTTTCGGTCTTTCTAATGCCCCTGCTGCATTTCAGTGCTTCATGAATGACATTTTTGGTGATCTATTAGACAATTGCACCATTGTCTATTTGGACAACATCCTCATCTATTCCAATGACGAATCCTTGCATATCAAACAGATTCACAAAGTTCTTTGACAATTACATAAACACAACATTTATGCTCAAGAAGACAAATGTTCATTCCACCAAATGTCCATCGAATACCTCAGATATATCCTATCACCGGAGGGTCTTACGATGGCAGAGGACAAAGTCAAATGCATCACTCAATGGCCCGAGCTGCGAAAAGTCAAGGACATCCAATCATTCCTCATATTTGCGAACTTCTATCAAAGATTCATCTTCAACTATTCTCCATTACAACGAAACAACTTCAATTCCAATTCACTCATTCCAACTTGCAATTCAGCTTACTCTTCCATTTTCAAGTTCAACTCTCAGTTTCCATTCCATCATTTCTAATTCCAATTCAACTCTTAATTCCAAACCATTCACTCAATTCACACTCAAGTGCAATCCAAAAATAAAATACAATTCAACTCCACACTATTTTACAATCCTAATTCTGCTTCCCCATCATCTTCAGCCCCTCAACTGCACTCTTTGGGTTTTCAGACCCTAACACCCAATTTTCCCAAGTTCCCCACACCCTATATGGTTCTTGTACAACATTTTGACTGGCATATGTTGTCAAGTCCACGATACCAAGCGACCTTTACCCATACTACCCTCACTATCATGTGGTCTCAGTTTGGTACATCTGGTACATCATCTAGACTACTTCTCCCACCCTGTCCCTTCCACCTCTCACTATTCTCTCACTCCCCATCTACTCCCTTACCCGTTCTCCCCCAGAACATTTGATATTCACTTATTATTTCGGTCACAGTCCTATTGTTTTATCTTCGGCCATCCTCTATTGTTCTATTCTCACCCATTCCTTCATTATTTTATTCTCAGCCATACTCTATTATTCTATTCTCGCCTACATTCCTTATTCTATTCTTGATCACTGTGGACCACATGGTTTTTCATACCTTATTGTTCTCCATTCCTTATGCCACCCTGTTCCACATCTTGCTTCTTAACCCATATAAGTAGTGGATGTATGTAGATAGTTCTTCACTCAGAAGATCAACTTGGTTCACACCCCCTTGCCTACCTTCCCCTGTCTAAAGTCCTTCACTCAAGCCAACACCCTTGGCATCCTCACAAGCCTCCTTTTTGTCTAAATCAGTGGCACACACAGAACAACAGGGCGCAACACATGAGCACATTGAAGCCTAGCCACTCCAAAATGGTTTGCAGGACTTAACTGATATCTCGGCTTTACCAAGTCGTAACAGATGTCTGATAACCTATCTGATGAGATTATGAGCAAGTGTGCAGTAGGTTTGAGAATTTCTTAGGCAGTCTATTTATTTATCTCCTCAGTGTAGTCAACCACTAATGTATATTTAAGAAATATACCTATTTATTTATCTTACAGAATAAAAATGAATGGGAAAATTAGCCTGGATGCTACATTAATATACTATACAACTCACCTCCTCAGTGTAGTCAACCACTGAGGAGGGAAGTATGTGCGAGTGATGTTTCACCTGCACATATACTAGAGCCAGCTCCTGACCCTATCGAAGGTTTGAGCCAGGCTACAGGTCCCTATCCAGGGAGCTGGCCATGCATGTCATGTCGTGCATAGGCAAGTGCCTGTAAGTAGCATACAAGTGAACATACAGTATCTCCCTCAATATTGAGGGTAAAAATACAGAAAAATGTTAGAAAAATAAAGAATTGAAAAGCACACAGTTCGATATCAATTTCAAATAAAAGTGTGAATATATTGTGATTGGTCTCTCAGGGATAGGTTGTATATATACACCAACACGCCCCCTCAAGCTCAATATATTCCAAGCTTTTTGGTGAGGATCTTCACTCTGGGTCCTGGTAAACCCTTTGTGAGGATGTCTGCAAGCATTTCTTTGGTTGGTGTCAAGTCCACGTACTGATACCCATCCGTTGGCAGTACCAACTGAGCAACCATCCTAGTTCCACGTCCAAGCGACCACACTGCATGCACATCACTTGGAACACCAGTCTTGGCTCGGTACATCCACCACCCACACGCCCTCCCCTCGGTCCGTTTCACCTCGGGACTTCCTGTCCTTGTACTATCCTCGGTTACAAGCCTTGTCTTATAGTCTGGCACCTCCTATTGTCCTATCTTCGGACACATTCTATTATCCTGTCCTTTATTGTTCTATCCCTGCTTTGCATTCCTTGTTCTAATTTTGTTTGTTGTGGATAATGACCACATGCTCTGCATACCTTATTGTCCCACATTCCTTATTCCACATGTCCCTTCTTAACCTATATAAGTAGGACATGGATGTACATACTTCCTCATTCTGGGTATCGACTAGGCTTAGGCCCTTCTACCTTCTTCTCTTCTGTTAAGTCCTCGACTCGGGCTGGCATCCTCAGTATCTCCCCGAGTATCTGTCTGTTGCAAATACAGTGGCATGCATGGCAAGTAGGGCGCAACGCACGAGTACGTTGAAGCCAACGCCACTACTCTTGGCCTGCAGGACTTGGCCATAGTCCGCCCGACCTTTCGACAACACCCCTCGGCAGTACCGAAGTCCGTCAGTATCCGACGCTTGACAGTTGGGAGGTATTCGATTGAAATCTTCTTCCCCTCAATTGTATCTCAAATGAAATAGAGTCGTATATTGAAATGTTTGGTCCTCGAGTGTTGCTGATTACCATAAGCTATGGTAATAGCTGATTGGTTGTCAGCATATATTTTTATAGGATTTTTTATGGGTTGGAAAACTTCAGTTATGAAGTTCTTGAGCCATATGGCTTCTTTTGTGGCATGAGTCATTGCAATAAATTCTGCTTTGGTAGATGAGAGTGCCACGATTGTCTGGTTCTGACAGCTCCATGAGATGCTCCCAGAGTCGATCTGAAACATGTAGGCTGATATAGAGTGTCTGTGATCTTGTGAGGCTCAGTTGGCATCTGAGTATCCTACTAGGCTGTCTCGACTTTTTCCTACGACCAGCTTCTTTTCTTTCATGCCCTTTAAATATTTAAATACTCTCTTTACTGCATTCCAATGAGCAACCCCTGGGTTCTCTAGAAACTGAAATAATAATGAAACAGCAAATGAAATATCTGGATGGGTACCTACTGCTGCCCACATGAGTGAACCAATCGCCTGACGGTAGGGAACTTTTTCCATGTCTTTCTTTTTGGCTTCAGTGGTTGGGCATTGTTCTTTAGACAGTTTATGAGTAGGATCCAACGGAGTCACATGTGTTTTGGTGTCTTGTAGGTTAAATCGGTCGAGTATTTTGTCAATATATGCTTCTTGGGAGAAGCTGATTGTTCTGGCTGATTTGTCCCACTCGATCTTCGAGTTGAGGAGCCAATGGATTTCTCCAAGGTCTTTCATCTTAAAGATAGCTTCGAGATCTTCTTTGATGCACCACAATACAGTATCATCCATAGCTGTAATAGTAAGATCGTCTACTGTGGCTCCAATGATGGCATAGTCATTTGCCCTATGTCTATAGAATACTGCAGCGTCTGAGGCTGATTTTGTAAATCCAATAGAGTAAAGGGCATTCAATAAACACTTATACCATTCCCTGCCTGATTGTTTGAGCCTGTATATGCATTTCTTCAATAATAATACATTTTCATGTTGTTCCTCAAAATATCCAGGTGGCTTGCGCATATATATCGGTTCCTCAAGGGGTGCATTTAGATATGCAACATCCACATCCATTTGGTGTATAGGCCAATGATTTCTAGCCGCTATCACACATATAGTGCATAAACATGTCATGCAAACGACTGGTGCATATGTTTTGTCGTAATCGACTCCAAAAGTTTGTGTGAAGCCTTGAGCAATGAGTCTTGATTTTGCACGAACTACATCACCCTTCTGATTATGTTTCATAATATGGGTCCATTTACTACCGACTATATTCACCCCTGGAGGGGGTTTGGTAAGTTCCCAGGTGTCTTTGTCGATTTGAGATTGGATCTCAGTATCCATGGCTGTCTTCCATGTAGGATTATTAAGGGCTTCTTTAGTCATTGTAGGCAATTGCAAATCATTTGATAGATAAGCATAATCATCTTCATCAGCATTTATAGGTTTGGCGCTTATTGCTAGGCAGTCGCATATATCTCTCTTGCTCTCATTCTTCTGAATATAACAATTAGAATCAAGTGCGATATCGCTGAGTACATTATCCTCAATGTCTTCACAAGCGAGGGTAGTTAAATTAATATGTGTGGCTTCTCCAGCTTGAGATTTGTTGCTGGAGCCAGCCCTTGAAGCTCTTTCTTGTAGTATGTGAATTCTCTCACTTCTTCTGAGTGGAGGAGCTTCTTTAGGTCTGCTCACATCTATTTGACTTGGTTGTATATTTTCTAAATCTCTCTCTGGTGTGTGCTCAACTATTTCTTTGATGCGGCTCTTACCCAGCTGTATGTCACGTGATGGTACCAGCGCTTGGATAGGTGGCGGTGCAGGTGGTAATGGTTGATATTTGATGGCTTTTGGCCAAGTAATTAGGTGGTCATCAGTAGGTAATATGGGAGCAATTGAGGGCAATTTAGGTGCCTCAAATATAATATTATGCTCCACAGATACCCGCCGGCTATCTGGCCAATATATACAATGGCTGTCACTTTGAGCAGAATGACCAATCCACTTAGCTTTCTTGGGCCTAAATAGTAGTTTATCATCTTGTTTGATTTTAACATAGACATCCGTCCCCCATTTGTGAGCATCTTGTAAGTTCAGTTTTTGATAGTGAATCATCTCATAGGGCGTCTTGTCCGGTAGAGCTTGTGTATGCGTGCAATTTTTAAGGTAGTTAGTGTGCTGAATAGCATATCCCCATAAGAACTTAGGGAGATTGGAATCTAGAACCATCACACGGGTCTTTTTGACCAATGTGCAGTTTAGGTGCTTGGCAACTCCATTCTGCTCAGGAGTGTTGTGAACAGTATATTGGTGTCGAGTGCCTTGCTTATCTATAATAATTTGAATATACGCTTGGTTGAAGATTCGGTTGATCGAGAAAATGGATGGGGCTCGAAAAGTTGTTATTTTTGTTATCCTATCTACTGAGATTTTATACATAAATTGGTTGTACTACGATAATAGAACGTTTTCCTAATATGGCAATGGCATTATCAATCTGAATGCAGGGTCGGCACCCTATCTTTTGATCATTCCTCCACGTCATCGGCCGCGCGATCCGTTGAATTGTGCTATACACCTAAATCTTCATCATTGATGGTGAGTGCTTATACCTAGATCCTGTCTCAATCGGAAACCCTGCTAATTTCTCATCATCTTCTCCTTGAAGGCTGGGTATATGCGTCCCGATGTGGCCGTATGTCGTTGTCCATTGCGTAAGTCCGTTCTTGTCTCCTCATTTCTTTTACCCCTCGTCATAACACACCCCTTCAAACATATCTGCCAATGCGTAAGTGTGTTGGCAGGTGTGTTTGCCGATAAATGAAGCAATGTAGCAGTTCTCTTGTGCGAATAGGACATGATGTGAGGGATGTGTGGCAATGGTGCATGTATGCACCCCTTGAAGGTGTGCAGGGCTTGTTGTGTCTGTAAGTGATGTTTTTCCCTCTCTGGAGACTTCCTTGACATGTCCCCTCAAATATATGTTGTCGTTCACTGCGCCTGTCTGCAAAAATCAAGACTTTGCTTCCATCTGGGTCCGGCGGCTTGAAAACCTCTCGGAGTCGTCGCGTTCCGTATCTGATGATTGGAGGAGAGTGTCGTATTGGATAGGGAAGTGATAGCACTGTTTGCGGTGCATGAGTCGAGTTGGAGTATGCCATGAGTGAGTTTTCGACGAATATATGCGGTGGCGTTAGTCGTTCACTTTGTGCGTTCTCGTGCGGACTTGATGTCCCATTTGTGTGAACCATATGCATTTTGTTCTCACATTTTTGTAGGTAGTTCGATAGCGAGAATGTCCTGTAAAATAGTATCGGCATCGCGTTCCCATACGCCCGTGACTGCGTCATGTGATGCGTCACGTGATCCACTCTCTGATGTTCCACGTCATCCGCTGTCGTCTCGTTCGACGGCGGTGACTCTCCTGGTCTAGAGCTAAAGCTGAGCTGGCGGTATGACCGATTCAAGATATCGATATCACTGGTCTCTGTGTGGATGCACGCCGCTCCCGGGTCTGGCCGCCTTGACGTCACTATGCTCCTCGCGGTTTTCGTGGACGGTATGGCGGTTTGCCTCAACGGCTCCGCCTCGACGATCTCGACTGTGCGTGGCGGCCTCGCGTGTTCAATACGCATCGTATGAGCGCGGGTATGCGCTTGGTTCGTGGCCGGAAGCCTCGACGCTGCGATGGGTCCCGCGGTGGTCTGACTCCATGGCTCCGCCATAACGGTGTATTCAACTGTGTGTGGCCGTGCGTTCATTGTCCGTGTCTGCGCGGCGATCAGTGGCCTGTATTCATCGTGGTTCGTTGGTGGCGGTACAGCGGCATTCGTCTCGATTGCGGTGAGTCTTGTGATTCGTTTGGGGTCTGGGATTATTGCTGACTCGCTCGTTCGCTGGTCCTCTGTAGTGCTCGATATGTCGCGGTCCGTTGGCGCCAGTTTTGCGCTCGTTCGTCTCGACGGCGTGATCTCGGCGGTGTCCGCTATCTTGCGGATATGCAGTGGTTCAGTCGGTAAGTCGACGAACTTGTTCTGTAGTTGGATATCTGCTGATTTCGTGTTTGGTCTCCTCAACATCACGATAGAGTTCGTGTATTTCGCCAGATCTACGTGCAGCTCCCTCGACATCGCGATAGATTCTGCGGTACGTGTCATTTTGTACTTCAGTCGTGTCAATATGTTGATTGGGGATCCTTTGCGTGCGGCCAACATTGTCTGTGTTGCTTCAATGGATACGTTTCGATTCTTGGGTGTGGCTACGGTCGTTATAAGTGGCGTCGTGGTTGATCTTGCAAGTATGAATGCATCTGCCGTCTCGTAAGCGTCTGTTTCTTTGCTCTCTTTCGATTCCTCGCTGATTATCTTGCCCGTTTCCTCCGCTTCTACGAACCCTTCGACATTTCCTGTTTGTGCCAATTTGATCTGTGCATTCGTTCGATCTGCGCCCGGTTCTTTCGCTGCGGTATGCGGCCTCTCTTCATTTTGGCTCTTTGGCGTTATGGCGGCGTTCTTGATCGCGATGTCTGTTGCGTCCTCGCTTGCTGCTCGCGTTTTCAACGGTTCATGCAATGATGGGTAAGCTGTTTCCCTTGTCTCCCTTAAACCTTCGCTGACTCTCTTCTCCACTCTTTCTGCCAACTCTTCCTTAATGCGTGACCTTTCGTCCCCGGTCCATTTTTGCACCTCCCGCGTTAATGCGTCAATCGATGCTCCCTCGTGTTCGTCATGCGCCACGTCGATGTGTGCGCTCACGTCCGGATCGTTCACTGTGGTACGCGGCCCCTCGTGTCTCGTTTGGGCTGATGCGGTGACTGGCAACGCCTTGTCTTCGATGTGTTCCGTGTCGCCTATGATGTGTGTCGCACCGGGATGTGTGATTGTCTGGTCCGCGTCCATCTCCTTGCTACGAGATTCAATTCTTTTGGTATGTGACTCTTCGTCCCTCGTTTGTGTCTGCACGATGGTTAACGGCTTCTCATGTTCATGTTTCTCTGGCAATTCTTCTTGACTCATTTGGATCGATGCGACGACTGGCGGCCTTTCGTGGATCATTGATTCTGCGGTTGACGTTCCGGTACATGCGGTGGTGTCCTTGATTGACTGTCCTGTGGGATCACCGTCTGCCGCTCGTGACTTGTCCCGGTACATCTGCGACGGCCTCAACGACTCGTCGTCCGCTGCGCGTGACATATCGTGGTATATCGGTGGCTTCCTCAACATTTTTCTCTCTGCACTGTGCTGTCCCTCACGTCTCTTTACTTGCATCGTTTGCGCGGCCGTTGATCGCGTCGATGGATCTGCTGGTGGTAACGGTAATGATAAATCTGCAATGTCGTTGTCTGCGGCCCAGCTCTGGGTCTGCGCGATATTGTCCTGGGTAAGCGCGGGATCTTCGTCCGGCTTCCTCGACAAGTAAGTCTTCTGCTTCTTCTCATGCACCCCTTCACTGACGTTCCTCTCCATCGCTTCCATAAAATCATCCTCAATTTCTTCGTCCTTTCTTTTCAATCTCTCCTCCCTTTCCATTCTCTCACGTTGTTCCACTCCGGTTTCCAATCTCTTTGGATCCGGGTCTGCAATATCATCTGTCTTCAAAGCTGGCAAATTGCCTTCGTATCCGGGCCTTGGTGAGGTGCCGTCGCCAATTGCGCGGTGAGTTCCTCTTCTGTTAACCGGTGTCGTTCGTATGCTGACTGTGTTGTTTGTTTCTTCTCTCCTTCTGCTATTCCGTCTGATCTCTGGCTGCCGCTCTGTTGTTTCTTCCTCCCTCTGCTCTTCCAACCATCTCTGCTCGTGCTCGTGCTCTTCCCACTCCTCATCCGTTCTCTCTGCTTTCTCCTCAATTCTCTTCTGCTTGGGTATGCCTCTTGGCTTCTGTACGGCTGGGCTCGTGGATACGGCTGCGTAACATGTCTGTGGCTGTGTGAGGGCGATATTCGGTTGGTATGCTTCTCTTGGTGGTGCGACTACTGCAGTAAACGAGTACATGGTTCCTTGCTTTGAGTTGTATGCGATCGTTGATCCGTTCTTTGATAGTGCAACATGGTCTCGTGCAAATGTGAGTTCCGCGTTTCTTTCTGTTAGCCGTTCGACTGATAACACGTTTGTAGCTCGCTCTGGAGTGTAGACAACATTGGTGAGTGTTACGTTCGCATCTGGTATTCCACTGTACTGATCTGACAATAGGGTGACTCTGACGGTTCCAAGATATGTGTTGTGGTCAAGGTATGTGAATAGATTGTAGTTGCCGCATGTGTGATTTGGTGCTGACAGATCTAGTAGCCATGTGTGCGGTTCGACTTCGATTCCAGGATATTGGTAAGTGCTTTCCATTGGTAGTCGGACTCGGATCGGTAGATAGATAGATGTATTCGCCTTGTATGGTGTGAGGTCGGTAGGAATAAATGAGTCCTCGGATGTTTTTGGATCTTGTGTGATAAAACCTATGGGGTGTGAGGTTGAATTGGGAATGTGAAGTTGGTTATCTGTGGAGCCCTGTAATGATGTATCCTTGGTCTGCAACCAAGCAATATAATCTGTAACGCTAGCTTGGGCTAAAGCCCTTTGAGACCGATGAGACTCTTAATCTAATAATTTGAATATACGCTTGGTTGAAGATTCGGTTGATCGAGAAAATGGATGGGCCTCGAAAAGTTGTTATTTTTGTTATCCTATCTACTGAGATTTTATACATAAATTGGTTGTACTACGATAATAGAACGTTTTCCTAATATGGCAATGGCATTATCAATCTGAATGCAGGGTCGGCACCCTATCTTTTGATCATTCCTCCACGTCATCGGCCGCGCGATCCGTTGAATTGTGCTATACACCTAAATCTTCATCATTGATGGTGAGTGCTTATACCTAGATCCTGTCTCAATCGGAAACCCTGCTAATTTCTCATCATCTTCTCCTTGAAGGCTGGGTATATGCGTCCCGATGTGGCCGTATGTCGTTGTCCATTGCGTAAGTCCGTTCTTGTCTCCTCATTTCTTTTACCCCTCGTCATAACAATCTAGATAGTTATTAAATTCAGTGCTTGTGTATTGGCCCCCTCAATCTGAGAGAAGTGTTTTGATGCACGCATTCCTCTGCTGAAGTATCATTGCCTCATACAACTTGTATTTGGCAAAGACCTGATCTTTGGTGCTCATAAGGTATAGCACCGATTCCCTTGAGTGATCATCCATGAAGGAGACATAGTAGGACTTTTTGTCGATAGGAATATGCCTTGCTGGTCCCCATACATTGTCAAATACTTTATCACCAACTTTCTTCGAGCACTCACTTGATTCTTTTGGGAGCGGTTTGCGTGTAATCTTAGCTTTAATACATGCATCACAGGTAAATTTGTCTCTAGCCTGTGATAGTTCTAGGCCATAAACCATGCCACAATCCATCAGGTGCTTAAGGGCCTTATAAGATATGTGCCCAAGCCTGCAATGTGTCTTGATGACAGTTAAGCATTGCTTAGTGAAATGTTGTATTGACTGGTTGTCCAATCGATATAGGCCATGTAATTTGGGTGCCTGTAATAAAATATGGCCAGGTGAATTTTTTATTGTGCATTTTTGTAATGAAAACTCTGTCCGGTTACCAGCATCATCACATCGGCCTATGGAAATAAGGGTGAAGGCGATTTTAGGAGCATATAGTGTATCTTTCAATATCAATGTGACTGCTTTTGCTCTCACTCTAGTAATTATCTTGAGTTGACCGCTTCCATATGCATCAAAGCTGCCTTGATTGGCTGCTCAAATCGTGCGTGGTGTGGGGAAGCTTCTGTAGTTCTCAAGCATGTTTTTATGAGGCGTCATGTCTTAATTACTGTGATGGGGGATAATGGTAGGTAAATGGACCAGCTACTGTGGTACAAGGTCTCGTGGCTATAGGATGTATAACTACTATTTTATGTACCTATATGCTCATACGTTGGCGACGTGCAATGGGTCGATCAGGTATAAGCACTGGTCCGAGGAGCTGGCGGCGATGTGACCGTAGGTTGTGTAGGTTGATTGTGGATGATCCACAACAGTAGAATAGGTCAATAGAGGCATGAGTGTGATATATAACACCTATATAATTATCCCCGCTGGGTCTTCAGCCTTGAATGACGACGAGTAGTGATTTGACCCAATGCGGCTTGACGTCACGTGAGTGTGTCGAGTAGATATCAAATATAAGTGTGTGGGGTTTTTGGTATGAGAGACTGGTGATATTTGTTGTAGTTACTTTCTCTTTATACAAGTGAATCCTGTAACTAAAATATGATCTGTAATTAATGGATTTTGTGGAGCATATATAGGGTCGGCCCACTGTGTGCTGCCCCAATGGAATCTTCATAGAGATATGACACCTGTCAGTGGTGCCATTTGAATAAAACAACTTCTCCCTTTGTTCCCTTCTTGTCTGCAACTTTTATCGCCTCTCTGGGCTGTGTCCCGTGTCTCATTCTCCTGTTTCTCAGTCATCTGTCCTCGGTGACTGCATATATGCATCCCAGTTCCCTCAGTTCTCGTTCCTTTACATGTGAGTCTCTTCCCCTATGTTCCTTCTATCTTATCCTGTCTGTTTTCCCTTTGTCTCCTTCTGTATTCCATATATTTTGGCTCCTCTGGCCCCTATGTCTCCTGGTCATCTGGGCACTTAGCATCTAAGTCACCGCCGGTTTGAGTCTCTCGCATGGTAACCACTAGTAAGTCTGTGTTCTGTACTACTTTCCACTGCATGCTTACTAATACCTTTTCTGTACATTACTTTACACTATTCTTTCTTGTCATACAACTAAATGTGTGCTCAAACTGTGTTTTGGTTCTTTTCTCATCCCTCACTCCCTTCTCCCCATTCCTTCTACCATTTGTCACAACATCATGTGAGAACTAGCTCCTGTATCTAAGATAATGGTGTCGCCTGTTCCGTCTCTGATGAAGGCGGCACAATCATAATTGATGAATGCCATAGATCCATCATTGTCTCCTCTGAAGATTCATCTTCATCAGCTACGTTGGCTTTTGCTTTGCCTTTCCCTTTTCCTTTCATCTTTTTGAACCTAGATCTTTTCTTCTGCCTTGGCCCTTGGCCTTCTCTGCCACCGCCTTTAGCCCAACACATGTCAGCAGTATATCCCAACTTTTTGCAGTTGGTGCATATATGTGCCTTTTTATCTGCAGTACCCACGAAACCTTGTTCCTCTTGGGTGAGGGACAATGTCCTATGCCTATCATATTGTGATTTAAGTACCCAGATGATATTGTCTGGATCCAAAGACTTTCCGACTTCTTCAAGAGAGGTTGTGAGGGCATTCATGACTGATTTGTAGGAAGGTGGCAATGAGGATAGTATGATATCAAGGAATTCTTCTTCAGAGATCTTAGCTCCCATGTCATTGAGTCTTGCATAGAGATCTTGAGCCCTATCAAGGTGTTCTCTGAGATCATCATCCTCTGAGCACTTCATGTTCCGGAGTTGTCTCTGGATGCTGGTGACAACCATCTTTGGTTTCTTCGTCATCTCAGTTACCAGAGTATCCCAGATCTCTTTTGCATTCTTTTTCTTTTCTAGCATCAAGGCTAGTGACTCTGACATGGATGCCAATATTTGAGTCTTGACAAGTCCTTCTCTGGCCAGCCACTTTTCAAGTCTCTCCTCAGCCTTCTCTACCTTAGCCTCCTCATCATCTGTGAGGACATGTGCTTTGGGAAAAGTAGGAGGATCAAGTGGTCAGTCGGCTTTGCCTTCTATATGTTTTAATAGATTTTTGGACTTGAAATAACTCATGAGTTGAGCTCTCCACAGAGATCAATTAGATCCATCTGTAGCTAGCCTCCCCATGGTCAATGGGACTTTCTCTGTTTGGTCTGCAGGGCCCATAACCTTGATGAGATTATGAGCAAGTGTGCAGTAGGTTTGAGAATTTCTTAGGCAGTCTATTTATTTATCTCCTCAGTATAGTCAACCACTAATGTATATTTAAGAAATATACCTATTTATTTATCTTACAGAATAAAAATGAATGGGAAAATTAGCCTGGATACTACATTAATATACTATACAACTCACCTCCTCAGTGTAGTCAACCACTGAGGAGGGAAGTATGTGCAAGTGATGTTTCACCCACACATATACTAGAGCCGGCTCCTGACCCTATCGAAGGTTTGAGCCAGGCTACCGGTCCCTATCCAGGGAGCCAGCCATGCACGTCATGTCATGCGTAGGCAAGTGCCCATAAGTAGTGTACAAGTGAATATACAGTATCTCCCTCAATATTGAGGGTAAAAATACAGACAAATGTTCGAAAAATAAAGAATTGAAAAGCACACAGTTCGATATCAATTTCAAATAAAAGTGTGAATATATTGTGATTGGTCTCTCAGGGGTAGGGTGTATATATACACCAACACTATCTGCAATGATAAGTTCCTCACCTCCACTTGCAATTCATCATTTGTCATCCTCAGCTTGGCATTTTCATGCTTGCTATCTGCCACTTCACGCTGAAGCTCGTCGACCGACTGCTTGAGCTCTACCAGAGCTGCAGTCAAGGCGATGACTGGGGAGGGCTGGGGAGGTACAGGGATGATAAGGGGAGGAGGGGGAACGACCATGGGAGGTGGTGAAGGAGGAGGTGGGGGAGATGGCATAGGCAGTAGAGGAGGAGTAGGAGGTGAAGGAGGAGGTGGTGGAGGGGGTGGAGGCATAGGTGTTGACACCGTTATGTGTGGTGTCGGAGTGGGTAGTTCAGGAGCTAGAGGGGAGTGTGCATCCTTGTCCTTTTTGAGGGTCTTGGCCTGTCCTAATTGTGAACTTCAGGTGTACCTTCTTCCCTTGCCCTTTTCTTCCTCGGACTTCCTTCAACTTTGCTATTACTTGCCTTTCCTTTCCCTTTACCTTTCCTCTTACTGGTACCTCTACCTCACACATTGATTGAACATCCCACACCTTGCTCACTACACCACATGCATGCACCCAAATCCAACTCACCATCCCACTTCCTCAGACATGTGTTATGACACTTGATGCATCAATCACATGGAGCATTTGACCTGGGACCCTCGATCCAAGGTGTATCCTCATCTTCCTCGACCAACCTGGCATCATGATAAAACATGACAAGGTTGTTGGTGTCATCATCTTGCATTTTGAGGTGAGTGTAATAAAGGAAACAACCAATAAGCAAAAAAATTTGAATCACAAGAGGAGGCTTACTTACCTTTGCACTTTTTGAGTACGAGCCTTCAATCCATGGCACCCTCATGTGAATGGCACCTTGTGCATCTTCTTCAAGTTGTGTCCTAGCATGTTCGATGGTGGATGACAAAGGAGTGAGGATGTCAATGGAATGAGGGGTGTTGAGGTATGATGTGATGGGTGAGCTGTATATGCCCATGAGTTTGCGGATGTATGAGGGGTTAATATACGAGTCTTCCATTTGTGATGTTGACGATGGTTACCCCCCAAACTCCCTCACAGTCACTCTTATATGCTTTCACATTTCCAAACTCCAATGGGGCCATGACACTAGAACTTCATTTCCATGGCCTCATGAGACTCAGCCATAAGGGGGGATACTGTCAGGAACCATACGCTGGCATACCTGACTATTCATTTCAGCCCACTCATCCCAACTCCACCCTTGCTTTCCTATTTAACTATACACCCTCAGCCCACAGACTATATGCACCTTGTGTATCCATCTTGGCATCACATGCTCCTGTCAATTCACTCCACTTATTTACGTCACACTCCATATGCTCGCAATTCCATTCCATCTTCATTTACATTTAATATCTGTTCATTTACGTTCCACTCCATCTTCATATATTTGCAATTCCATTCAGTCTCTTATATCCAATCTGTTATTATATTCCTTAGGGTAACTCCATTGGGAATCAGAGTGACACATCACTCCCCAATGTCACAGAGGAGATCAAGATTGGGACGTAGTATTTCTGTTCTTGCTTTTCACGATCCTCGGCTTTCTTATTCTATTATAGGAATCTAGTCAACTCCTATTAGATTTGAAAGTAGTATAAAGATCTTGTACTTCAGTAGTTCAGTCCTCAGTCAGATGATCAACCTTGATTTTCTACTAAGCTAATTCTCTGTCTCGCCTTTCTGAAACTAGGGCCAGTGTGACCTGGTGGGTGTAACACACAAGTTGAAGCCATACCCTGCCCTAAACCTCGCCATTGATTTATCTTTGGGAGATTTTACATTAATTATGATTACATCATTCCTTCACATCATAACACTTAGGCCCATTACCTTCCCTTTCTGCTGTAAATTCCTCTACTCGGGCCAGCACCTTTGGCACCCCTGAGTATTCCTTCTATTCCAAATTAGTGGCATGCATGGAAAGTAGGGCACAATGCATGAGTACGTTGAAGCCAAAGCCACTACTTCTGGCCTGCAGGACTTGGCCACTCCTCGCCA
>QLPG01004003.1:0-21778 GCA_003314385.1 Gomphus sp. MG54
AACGACTGCGCTAGATCCCGCCAGAGAAAAGGACCGGTGCGTGCAGGCTTTTAGGTATTAATTACCTAGAGCAACTCTACAACGTGCTCGTGCATTGTGCCTTACTTGCCATGTGTGCCACCAATTTGGGACAGAGGGGATACTTGGGGAGTGCCAGCCCAAGTAGAGGACTTTACAGGGGAAGGGGAAGGTAAGGGGCCTAAGCCTAGTCAATACCCAGAATGAGGAAATATGTACATGCATGCCCTACTTATATAGGTTTAAGAAGCAATATATGGAAAATAAGGAATGTGGGACAATAATGTATGCAGAGCATATGGGTATTGTCCATAATGAGTAAAATAAGAATGAAGCAATGCAAATGGGGGTAAACAATTAAAGATAGAATAATAGGAATGTGGCACCAATGATAGGACAATAGGGAGTGCCTGACTATAAAACAATGGTTACGGCCAAGGTGTCAGGAACCGTATGCCAGAAGCCAGCTATTCAATTCAGCCCACTCAGCCCAACTCCACTCTCGCTTGCTATTCAATATTATACCCTCAGCCCACAGACTATATGCACCTCGTGTATCTGTCTTGGCATCACGTGCTCCTGTCAAATCACTCCACTCATTTACCTCACATTCCACATGCTCGCTTTTCCATTCCAAACTCATTTACGTTTAATATCTTTCATTACATTTCATTTCATTTTCATCTGTTCGCAATTTTCATTTTCATCTGTTCGCAATTCCGTTCACTCCTTTATATCCGAATCTGCTATTACATCCTTAGGGTAACTTTGTTGGGAATTTGAGTGACACGTCACTCAACAATGTCACGGAGGAGATCATTATTGGGATGTAGTATTTCTGTTTCTTGCTTTTCACATTCCTTGGCTTTCTCATTCTATTATAGGAATCTATTCGACTCCTAATAGATTAGAAAGTAGTATAAAAGCTCTTGTACTATTAGTTCAGTCTTCAGTCAGAAAATCAATCCTAATTTTGACTAAGACCCTCTGATCACTTCCGTCTCTCTTTGCTATTACGAAATTTGGGGACCCTGTGATCCAAGTGGGTGCAACACAAGTACGTTGAAGCCAACCCCAACTCCGAACCTTGCCAATAACCTTGCCATTGGGAGAATTAATAATATATGAATTACGTCTTTATCATCATCGTAACAGTATTTTCTGACTACCATACTTGATTGCACTTTATCTTCGCATATAACGACTATCATGAACACCCGATCCACTACTCGCAATTTACCCTTCATCGTCGAAGTCCCTAGTCAGTTGCAGGAGATTTCCTCATTTCGACAGCTGTCAGAACAACCTTCAATTCGTGACGCTGGCCCATCAGGAGGGAATGCTCTTCCTGACACAGAGGATGATAACAACAAAAACCCAATCAACGACAACAACAACAACGAACCAGATCCAAACCCTATCCAAAATCTGAACCCTGTCCAAGTTGCTCAAGTTGCAAATCCGAACCCCACTCATGTTTCTAATCCTAATGTCAACCTTAATTCCTCAACCCTTCCAGTTTGGACAAAATCATCAAAGCTCTCGTTGACCGACTAGCACAACAACCTGCTAGATCTTCTACAAACCCTGGCCACCATGCCAAAGTTCGGGAGCCCGAGGTCTATGACGGAACAGACCAAGCTAAGCTGCGAACATTCTTTTTACAATATGCGCTGAACTTTCGAGACCGTCCATCTGCATTCTTGATGGATGCGTCAAAGGTCCAATATGCCATCTGATACCTCACCGGCCCTGCACTCCAATACTTTGAACCCGCAATTCTTGGCGAGATCCAACCTGAGCCTAGTTGGCTTAAGGTCTGGAGGGACTTTCGTCAAGAGCTGGAAACCAACTTCGGCCCATTCAACAGTGCTGCACAAGCAGAAATTGAGCTCGGCAAGATAGTTATGAAGGACAACCATTGTGCAGCACAATACTTCATCGACTTTTCCAGAGCCTCCACTCGTATGCAGTGGAACGATGCCGCCCTCGCATATGTGGCATACAAGGGGTTGGCCAGACGTATCAAGGACAGCCTCCTTGACTTCCCTCGTTTCAAAACTCTCGCTGAACTCAGACAATATTCTCTTGAGATCGACAGCAGATACTGGGAATGCAAGGAGTTCGACAACTTTGGAAATCCTTCAAAGCCGAACGGGTCCTCATCCAAATCCAACTCAAACAATAACACCAACCATCAGTCTTCTTCCAACTCCAACAACTCAAACAACAAGAAGAGTAAGAAGGGGGGGAAGAAGAACGGCAACGATAAGTCTTCCAACAATAACAACAATGCTAACAACATTGCGTCCAAGCTCAGAAAAGACGGGAAGCTATTGCCTGAAGAATGTCAAAGGCGAATTGACGCGGGGCTTTGTCTCTTGTGTGCTTCAAAAGGTCACATGGTCAAGCACTGTCCCAAATCCAATTCCCAATCCTCATCGACCTCTTCTTCTAACAACAACAAATCCAACAACTCCAACAATAAGAAATCGATGAAAGCACGTGCGACCAAGGCAAGCATATCTGACACCAATGCCAAAGAAAACATGGCGTCGGAGTCAAAAAAATGAGCTGCAACCTCGGAAATGCACGAGCTGAGGATTGCGTTAGCCTCTCTCACGTGCTGTTCTTGAATGCCCTTTCTTCTAATTCTGTTATTCCTCGTGTATCTTCTACTTCTGAAACTTTGAAAAATTTGCTTATTCTTAATCTGTCTTATTCTCTTATTTCCGAACTTCCTCTTGTTACGCTCTTAGATTGTGGTTCTTCAGACTGCTTTATTGAATCACTAATTGTGCAGAAATATTCTTTGCCTACTAATTCAGTTCCTGCTATTCCATTGAAATTATTTGACGGTTCTACTAACTCTGTCATTACTCAGACTACGACAATTCCAATCTGATTTCTGACCGGCAAACTTCAGAACATCACCTTCTATGTGACAACGCTGGACGGCAGTTGCTCTGCAGTACTTGGCTTCAACTGGCTCACCCGCTACAATCCATCGATTGACTGGGTATTGGGCAGTATAACCTTCAAGTCTTCGAAACCGACCACCATTCCAGCACCTCAGGCCTCAACTGCTGCTTCACAGTCCAGCACCCTGCTTCCCAGCAATCCATCGCCATCTCCGAAGTTGGAGGCTCTGCAGATAACCCTAGTTAATGCAGAAGCATTTGTTTGCACCTGCAAACTAGAAGGTTCACAGGCCTTTCAACTCAACCTCGCAGATCTTGACAAATACACTCGAGGCTCCGGTTGACTCTTCAGACAACCTGGATAGCATTAAACAGCATGTTCCAGAATTCTATCATGACTTTGCTGATGTCTTTAGTAAACAGCGCAGTAATTCTTTAGCTCCTCATAGACCCTACAATCTCAAGATCAACCTTGAGGATGGCACTTCACCCCCTCTTGGTCCCGTTTATTCCCTCTCAGTATCCAAACTCCAATCACTATGAGACTTCATCGATGAGCATCTCAACATGGGCTTCATTCAACCCTCAGGCTCGTCACATAGCACACCAGTACTGTTCGTACACAAGAAGGACGGCTCCCTGCGGCTCTGTGTAGACTTTTGCAGTCTAAACAGAATCACGAAGAAGGACCGTTATCCACTTCCCCTTATTTCCGACCTCTTAGATGCCCTGAAGAAAGCTCGTATATACACTAAAATTGACCTCAGACACACATATCACCTTGTTCGTATTGCAGAAGGGGATGAATGGAAGACAGCCTTTAGGACATGTTATGGATCCTTTGAGTGGCTTGTCATGCCTTTCGGACTTTCTAATGCCCCTGCTGTATTTCAGCGCTTCATGAACGACATTTTTGGTGACCTTTTAGACAACTGTACCATAGTCTATTTGGATGACATCCTCATCTATTCCAATGACGAATCCTCGCATATCAAACATGTTCGCAAAGTTCTACGACAATTACGCAAACACAACTTGTATGCTCGAGAAGACAAATGTTCCTTCCACCAAACATCTGTCGAGTACCTCGGATATATCCTCTCACCTGAGGGTCTTACAATGGCAGAAGACAAAGTCAAATGCATCACTCAATGGCCTGAGCCACTTAAAGTCAAAGACGTTCAATCATTCCTCGGATTTGCGAACTTCTATCGGAGATTCATTTTCAACTATTCCTCTATTACGACTCCTCTTACTCGACTCACTCGCAAAGGTCTGGCTTGGAACTGGAGTGAGGAGTGTAGAGATGCATTTAACAAGCTGAAATTGGCATTCACATCTGCCCCCATTTTCACTCATTGAACCCCTGATTTGCCCTTGATTGTGGAGACAGATGCATCAGATTACACTTTAGCAGCTATACTCTCCCTACACTCCCCAGATGGCGAGCTTCATCCTGTCACTTTTCATTCCCAAACTTTCACCTCTCCAGAACTCAATTACGACATTCACGATAAAGAACTGCTTGCGATTTTAGAAGCGTTTCAAAAGTGGCGTCACTACTTAGAAGGTTCCGGCGACCCTGTCAATGTCATCACCGATCATAAGAACTTGGAGTACTTTTGCACTACCAAGTTGTTGACTAGACGTCAAGCTAGGTGGTCGGAATACCTCTCTCAGTTTAATCTTGTCATCCATTTCAGACCAGGTCGTTTGGGCACTAAGCCTGATTCGCTCACGAGATGGTGGGAAGTCTACCTTAAGGAGGGGATGAGTGACTACACCACCATTAATCCCCAGAACCTTCGACCCATCTTCTCTCAACATCAGTTGACCACGTCCCTTCGAGCCACGAGGCTCGTCAAACCAGTACTGAGGGCCTCGACTCTTATGGACACTGAGCATATCCTGAATGACATCAGACATCATCTTCCCTCCGACTCCTTAGCCCAGAAACACCTCGCAAATAACGACAACCCAAAGTGGCAGACTAATTCCAACAGTCTGTTACTATTCGATGATAGAATCTACGTTCCCAAGGTCCAAGACTTACACTTACGCATGTTACAACATAAGCATGATCACATTCTTTCTGGACACTTCGGAATTAACTAAACCCTAGACCTCATCAGACGCGACTACAATTGGCCTGGCATGCGCTCATTCGTTAAAGAGTACTGCAAGTCCTGCACGATGTGTATGCGGAATAAATCGCAATGTCACAAGCCATATGGATTACTCAAACAGCTTCCAGTGCCAGACAAACCCTGGAACTCGATATCCATGGACTTCATTGAGCAGCTCCCTGTGTCCTTGGGATTCATGACCATCCTAGTCATAGTCGACTGCTTCACAAAACAGTCTATCTTCATTCCTACTTCCGTTACCATCACTTCCTCTCAGCTTGCAGAACTCTTCGTACTTCACGTATTCTCCAAACACGGCATTCCTTCTCATGTCACTTCAGATAGAGGCTTGGAATTTGTGTCCCACTTCTGCCGTTCTCTCAGGAAGGCCCTTGACATGAAGTTGCACTTCACCTCAGGCTATCACCCAGAAGGCAATGGCCAGACTGAGCGTACTAATCAGACATTAGAACAGTACCTCCACGTCTATTGCAACTATCAACAAGACAACTGGGCCCCGCTATTACCCCTCGCAGAGTTCGCCTATAACAACGCTCCCAGTGCCACCACTGGCATCTCGCCTTTCTTTGCCAACAAAGGCTATCATCCCAATCTCACCATTCATCCTGAATGCGACCTCACTTCATCACGAGTTAAAGACTTCATTGTCGACCTGGACAAGTTGCACTAACAACTTCGAACCAACATCCTCGATGCTCAACAAATATACCAATCCTCAGCTGATGCCAAACAACTTCCATCTCCAGACTTTGCCATTGGCAGTCTTGCGTTTATCAAAGCCAAATTTTTCAGGACTACCCGTCCTGCGAAAAAGCTAGCTGAGAAGTTTTTGGGTCCATTTGAAATCATTGCACGTCCCAGTACTCACTCTGTTACTCTGAAACTCCCAGGCTACATGAATGCAGTACATCCTGTATTCCATGTTTCAATGCTTGAGCCAGCCACTCCTAATCCCATTCCTAATGCATTCAACCTCCTCTGTCCCCAGTCATAATCGACGGCAAAACCAAATTCGAGATATCCAAGATCCTGGACTCGAAAATCGACAATAGACGTATGGCATGTAGGCTGTTGTACTTAGTGCAGTGGACAGGTTATGAGGGCACTGACAAAGAAACTTCATGGCTCCTTGCAACAGAACTCAACCATGCTTCAGAACTCATTCAAGACTTTCACAAGTCGTATCCAGATAAACCTGGACCATTACCTATTCCATAAGCACCTCGCAATTTCTCTTCCGTTCACTCTCACTCATTCCGTTCATTATCACTCTCACATTTCAGTTCCGTTCTCTCTGTCTTCAAGTTCAAAAAAAAAAAAACCCCCTCAATTCCGATTCACTCATTCCAACTCACAATTCAGCTTCTTCTTTCCATTTTCAAGTCCAATCCTCAGTTTCCACTTCATCATTCCTTATTTTCAATTCGACTCTATTCTGAACTTCAATTCACATTCAAGTCAAATATACATTTTAAACTCCATAGTCCAACTCTATATTCCCACTTCCATCCACATCATCAAACTCATTCCTCGGATTCCTGTTCCTGCCTATCCAACCTTCCCAAGACCCAAGCACCCTTGGCGGTTCAGACACCCAGTCCCTGCTCTGTGGCTTTTGATGCTGTAACAACATCTGCAACTTGCTCACCTCACCTCGCAATTCTTTGACTTCACCTGGCAATTCCTCATTTGTCATGTGGCTCTCCAAGACTTGGAACTTATGTTCCTGCAACTCCTTGTGATGCTCCTCGACTGACCGTTGCAATTCCAGAAGGGCAGCAGTCAATGCAATGACCGGTGAAGGTGCAGGCGGTGCAGAGGGTGGGACTCTGGGAGATAATGCAACTGCAGGGGGCGGTGGTGAAGGAGGTGTAGGGGATGGCGCAGGTGGTGGAGGTGGAGGTGAAAGGGCTGGCGGAGGTGGTGGAGGAGCTGGAGATGGTGATGACACAGTGATCTGTGGCATCTGTGCCAAGTCAGGTGGAGGGGAAGACTCCTGAGGAGGGTTGGGTGGTGGAGGAGGTGGTGAGGAATGGGAGTCAGGGAGAAAAAGGGGGGTATGTGCTTGGGTTTCCAACCTCGGCCTTTTCGAGGGATCCACACCATCATCTTCATCCTCTGGCATACCTTCCCTCGCTTGCTTTTCAGACCTCGGACTTCCCTCATCCTTGGGATTCCACTCCCTAGTTTTTCCCTTACCCTTCCTCTTACCCGTACCGCAACCTCTCTCATTCACGCTACAACCAACACCTCTCTCACTACACCACACACACTCACCCAAATCCAAATCCAAGTCCCACTTCCTGAGACATGTGTTGCGCTGCTTTTTGCAGTGACTGCAGGGCTTCTGGATGACGAACCCACGAGACCAGGGTGTGCGGTCATCTTGTGCACCCAACCTTGCATTTCAATAAAAGACGCCGTTCATGTCACTGTTGTCATACCTCATCTGAAGATGGGCATAGTACAAAAACAATATCAGCCAAAGTTAAATTTTGGGACAATATGTTACTCACCTTTGCACTTTTCGAGTTCACCCCTTCAATCCAGGGCTCTTGCATATTGATGTGCTCCTGCTCGAGAAGCACCTGGCTGTGCACAATGGTAGATGATGAGGGGGATGGGACAGTCACAGGCAGAGTATTTCCACCTCAGAGATAGGTGGTGATTGGTGAGGGGTTAGAACCCATGAGCTTTTGGATGTAGGCAGGGTTGATGTAGTATCCTTCCATTTGCGATGTCGACGATGGTTGCCCCCCAAACTCCCTTACAACTTCTCTTATACACACTCGCACTTCCAAACTCCAATGGGGCCACCATTCTAGAACTTCATTCGCAGCCTCGTGGGACTCAGCCATAAGGGGGGGATACTGTCAGGAACCATATGCCGGCAAGCCGGCTATTCAATTCAGCCCACTCAGCCCAACTCCGCTCTCACTCGCTATTCAATATTACGCCCTCAGCCCACAGACTATATGCACCTCATGTATCGGTCTTGGTGTCACATGCTCCTGTCAAATCACTCCACTCATTTACCTCACATTCCACATGCTCGCTTTTCCATTCTGAACTCATTTATGTTTAATATCTTTCATTACTGTCAGGAGTCGGATACTGACGGACTTCGGTTCTGCCGAGGGGTGTTGTCGAAAGGTCGGGCGGACTATGGCCAAGTCCTGCAGGCCAAGAGTAGTGGCGTTGGCTTCAACATACTCGTGCGTTGTGCCCTACTTGCCATGCGTGCCACTGTATTTGCAACAGACAGATACTCAGGGGGATGCTGAAGATGCCGGCCCGAGTCGAGGACTTAACAGGAGAGAAGAAGGTAGAAGGGCCGCCTAAGCCTAGTCGATACCCAGAATGAGGAAGTATGTACATGCATGTCCTACTTATATAGGTTAAGAAGCGACATGTGGAATAAGGAATGTGGGGCAACAAGGTATGCAGAGCATGTGGTTATTGTCCACAACGAACAAAATTAGAACAAAGAATGCAAAGTGGGGATAAGACAATAAAAGACAGGATAATAGAATCGTGACTTGAGATGGGACAATAGGGATTGGCCGAGTATAAAACAATGGGGGCGTATCCGAGGATAATACAAGGACAGGAGTCCCGAGGTGAAACGGACCGAGGAATGTGGATGGCAGATGTACCAAACCGAGACCGGTGTATCAAGTGTTATGCATGCTGCGTGGATGCTTGTACATGGACGTAGGATGGTTGTTCGGTCGGCACTGGCGAATAATGGGACCTCGGTATGTGTACTTGACAATTATGTTTCATTTCATTTTCATCTGTTCGCAATTCCGTTCACTCCTTTATATCCGAATCTGCCATTATGTCCTTAGGGTAACTTTGTTGGGAATTTGAGTGACATGTCACTCAACAATGTCACGGAGGAGATCATTATTGGGACATAGTATTTCTGTTTCTCACTTTTCACGTTCCTTGGCTTTCTCATTCTATTATAGGAATCTATTCGACTCCTAATAGATTAGAAAGTAGTATAAAAGCTCTTGTACTATTAGTTCAGTCTTCAGTCAGAAAATCAATCCTGATTTTGACTAAGACCCTCTGATCACTTCTGTCTCTCTTTGCTATTACGAAATTTGGGGACCGTGGGATCCAAGTGGGCACAATGCAAGTATGTTGAAGCCAACCCCAACTCCGAACCTCGCCAATAACCTCGCCATTGGGAGAATTAATAATATACAAATTACATCTTTATCATCATCATAACACAAGGATAAAACAAGGACAGGAAGTCCTGAGGTGAGGCAGATTGAGGAATGAGGGGTAGGCATGGTAGGATTAATGGATTGTGAATGGCGTAGGGTATGTGAAGCATAAGGACAAGGAATGTGGGTGGTGGATGTGCTGTAAAGCCCACAATACCATGCTCTGATTTACTCGGCAGTACCGGCCAACCAACCCTTACCCATGTCATCCCTCACCAGTGTGTGGCCTTGGCTCGGTACATTCGGTTCATCATTTGGTTCATTATCCCTATCCCACCCTGCTATTCTTCAGTATTCCCTGTCCTTCCCCTTGCCTGTTTACCCTCGGGACATTCACTCTTTGTTGTCACTCGGCAGTGGCCATATTGTTTTATGTTTGGCCACTCCCATTGTTCTATTCTCACTCACTCTTTTGTCCTTGGCCATACTTTATTGTTCTATTGTTGTCCACATTCCTTGTTCTATTCCTGATCATTGTGGACAATACCTCCACATGATCTTCATACCTTATTGTTCTCCATTCCTTGTGCCACTCTGTTCCACATCTCACTTATTAGCCTATATAAGTAGCCAATGTATGTAGATGGTTCTTCGTTCTGGAAATCAACTAGGTTTACGCCTTCTTGTCCTCCCTTCTCCTGTCCCAAGTCCTTTACCTGGGCCGACACTCTCAGCACTCTCCCAGGTATCCCTCTGTCCCAAATTGGTGGCATGCATGGGAAGTAGGGCCCAACGCATGAGCACATTGAAGCCACGCCACTATTCCCAGCCTGCAGGACATGGCCACTCCTCGGCATTCCTGGAGCCTGACATGTGCCAAACCAAGACAGGCATACCAAGTGACTTGCATGCAGTGTGGATACTTATATGTGGATGTAGGATGACTGCTTGGTTGGCACTACCAAATTACCAGGATGTTGGTATGTGTACTTAACAGTGAGGCTGTTAGAACAGTGGCAAGTGCCAACTGGACCGAGGCCATCGGGACACACTTAAAGGCATTAGTGGTGTGACAGAATGTAATACTGCCCAATACCCTGTTAATCAATGGATTATAGCAGGTGAGTGAGTTGCGACTGAATATTGCTGACCGACAGATCTAGTGATGTGACAGATGGATGGGTGGACTGAGATTGTCCTGAAAGGAGATAGAGTAGGCACCTCTATATATTCAGTAATAACCGAATTTTAGCAGTACTGGATCAAAGAACTCTAAGGGAAAAAATAAAATAAAGGCATGACTATGAACGGATGCTGATTTATCAAGCATGCCAGGCAGGTTTACTGAGAATTTCAGTACCCAATCGGATGATGGAAAGAATTACAAAATGGATAAGGAGAAATAGAAGCATTGATCTAAACCTCACTACTGGCATCTGCTGAGTCAATGCAACTCTCAGTGTGCTTAGAGGCTAACAGATGGTAGACTAGTTTTCGGTCACCATTGCTGAGTTCTCAGAATTGACATCCAAGGCATCGTCTGTCTGGGGGATAGAGTTGGAAGTGGTAGTCATGTGGGTTTTAGTTGCCTTGGGGCATTCAGTGACTTTGTGATTACTGGCAGCACAGAGGAGACACAGGTTGTTGTCCATGCATCTCTGTCATTTGGTTGGGAGGAGCTTGCCATCCTTGCTGAGGGTCTAGGTGTACTTGGGTAGGTTGGGCTGAGGAGTTTTACTATCCTTGCTCTTAGATGTGTCCTTGTTGCTGCTGGTATCATTGCTGTTATTTTTCTGGTGATTGTCTGAGGTGGATCTGTTGCCAGGCTTGTCCAATTTCATATCTTTCTTCGGCTCATTACTGCCCTCTACAGATTGCTCAGCCTTTCGTTCCCAATATCTCATGTTGATCCTCTGAATGAAGTTTTGTTGAAGTTCATTGAGTGTGCAGGGTTTATTGAAGTGGATGAGGCTGTCCTTGGTGCATTTTAGTAGTGCCATGTATGCCTTGTAGAGGAGAGCATTGTCATTGTAGTCGACAAGAGCTGAGAGCCTGTAAAATAAAGGATATTTAGGTGGGGAGTATGGAATGATAGATAGACTAATTGTTATGATACAAAGAACTGTAGCTACAGGGTTTGTGGCTAATATTCTATGTGAATATATGCTCTTACGCAGACAGTGCATGGCGGGTCGATCATATGTAAGCGCTGGTCCAAGGAGCTGGTGGGAGATGTGAAGGAGAGTCACATTGATCACAGTAGGTGATCCACAGTAGTAAGCTTGTTCAATAACGGTGTGAGTGTGATCTACTACACCTATTTTATGATCCCCACTGGGTCCACAGTCTTGAATGATGACGAGAGGTGTTTGACCTAATACAGCCTGACATCACATGAGTGCATTGAGTAGGTATCAAATATAAATGTAGGGGGGTTTTGATACTAGAGACTGGTAATATTCGTTGTAGTTACTTTGTCTTTATACAAGTAAATCCCTTGACTATAATATGATCTGTAATTAACGGATTCTATGGAGCATATGTAGGGTCAGCCCACTGTGGGCTGCCCCAATGAGATCTTCATAGAGAAATGACACCTGTCAGTGGTGCCGTTTGAATAGAACTGCTTCTCCCTTTGTTCCCTTTTCATTTGCAACAATTATTGCCCCTCTGAGTTGTGACAATTATTGCCCCTCTGAGTTGTGTCCTGTGTCTCATTCTCCTGTTTCTCAGTCATCTGTCACCGAGCAGTTCCATTAATTCTTGTTCCTTTACATGTGAGTCTCTTCTCCCATGTCCTTTCTGTCTCCTCCTATTCATTTCCCTTTGTCTCTTTCCATATTCCATACATTTTGGCTCTTCCTCCTGATCATCTGGGCACTTAGCATCTAAGTCGCCACCATATTGTGTCTCTCGCACGGTAACTACTAGTAAGTCCGTGTGCTATACTAATTTCCACTGCATGCTCACTAATACCTGTTCTTTACACTACTTTATACTATTTTCTTTGTTATACAACTGAATATACACATGAATGTGCATTTTTTCCTTATTTCCTTATCCCTCGCTCCCCTCTCCCCATTCCTTCCACCCTTCGTCACAACATAAAATTCCACAGCAAACCTAGTAGCTTTGTGGCTGTCCCATATAGTTAACTTTTTGAGAGCCATCTTGGCATCAGCTCTTTCGTCCTAAGAGCCAAAATTGATCTGTAACTCATCAATAAAAGGCTCCAAATTGCTGGTCCAGCAAGGTTCTGTATTTGGATTACCCATCAGGTGAGGCTCAAAACATTCCAGAGCCATTCCTTTCAGATAGGAGAACATATAGTTGAATTTTTGCCTATCCTCAGGGAATGAGTTAGGCCAGGTGCAGAAATTCTTTTTGCAAAGGAAGATGAAACCCGTTGACTTCTTTGGGTCAGTCCCATGAAAGGGTTCTGGTTCTCAAATCCTGGCAGCTTGACCATCCTGTCAGTGATTACAGGTAGTTCTGCCGAGTTTGAGGATAGCATCTAAAAGGTCATTATTGTTGGCCAGGTTAATAGGGGCCCTGGCCCTAGGAGCTGGCCTGGCTCGGGGTGCTGGCCTAGGTTGAGGTAGTACAGCTACAGGCTGAGGGGGTGTGACCATGGGTTGAGGTGGTGTAGCCATAGGCTGAGATGGTGTAGCCATGGGTTGAGGCATTGCTATGGGGGTACGAGGGGGTTCAGGTGTGTCTGCCTGCTGACATTGTTGAGGTTGTCCCTCAGTTTTGGCATCTGCATTGTAGTGTATGAAGCCAAGTTCATCCTCTACTGCATAATATTCCTGATTGCCATTATCGTCATCTACATATTTGATGTCATTGTTGACTACCTCTTTGATGCATGACTTTTTCTTGAAGGGGGAGGTAAGGTGCCATAGTTCGATTGTTGGCAAGGTATAACCAATGAGGAGGGGTGGGGTGCCAGAGGCATCACACTCCCTCCGTTGTCTGATTGTAGGGGTGAGCTGATTGTCTTCAGCAAAGATTATTGATCTAGTTTGTAGGGGCATAATGATAAGAAGTAGGAGGCATGGGAAGCAGTGTCACTCTGAATATACTGTTAAGTCTCGGTAATGCTGATATTGCAGATGGGACTTGGTCAAGTCCTGCAGACCATTCGAGGTGGCTTGGCTTCAATGTGCTCTTGTGTTGCACCCTGCTGTTCTGTGCATGCCACTAATTTAGACTGAAGAAAGACCTGGGAGGGTGCCGAGAGTGTCAGCCCAAGTAAAGGACTTTAGACTAAAGAGGGGGAGATGAGAGGAGGGAAACCAAGTCAATATTCAGAGTAAGGAACTATCTACATACATTTACTACTTATATAGGTTAATGTGAAGCTTCGGGAATGATGAGAGTTTGGACAGAGTGGCCAAGTCCTGCAGGCCGGGAGTAGTGGCTTTGGCTTCAATGTACTTGTGCATTGCACCCTACTTGCCATATGTGCCACCAATTTGGGACAGAGGAGGTACTCAGGGAGTGCCAAAGTGCCAGCCCAAGTAGAGGACTTTACAGAGGAGAGAGAAGGTAAGGGGCCTAAGCCTAGTCAATACCCAGAATGAGGAAATATGTACATGCATGTCCTACTTATATAGGTTTAAGAAGTGATATGTGGAATAAGGAATGTGGGACAATAAGGGATGCAGAGCATGTGGAGATATTGTCCACAATGAGTAAAATTAGAATGAAGGAATGCAAATGGAGGTGGGACAATGGAAACAGAATAATAAGAATGTGGCCAAGGATAGAACAATAGGGAGTGCCTGACTATAAAACAATGGTTGTGGCTGAGGATAAAACAAGGACAGGATATCCCGAGGTGAGGCAGATTGAGGAATAAGGAGTAGGCATGGTAGGATTAATGGATGGTAAATGGCATAGAGTAGATGAGGGATGAGGACAAGGAATGTAGATGGTGGAAGTGCCGAGCCAAGACCAGTGTACCAAGTGACTTGCATGTGGCATGGGCACTTGTACATGGACATAGTCTGACTTCTCAGTTGGCATTTCCGAATTACCGGAATCTCGGTACGTGTACTTGACAGTTAAGAAGCGAGATGTGGAATAAGGAATGGAGAACAATAAGGTATGTGGAGCATGTGAAGGTATGGTCCACAATGATCAAGAATAGAATAAGGAATGTGGATGAGATTAGAACAATAAAAATAAGATAATGTCAAGTACACATACCGAGTGTCTGGTAATTTGGCAGTGCTGACCAAGCAGTCAGACTACGTCCACACACAAGTATCCAAGCCACATGCAAGTCACTTGGTATGCTGGTCTCGGCTCAGCCCATCCACCATCCACATTCCTTGTCCCTATCCCTCATCCACTTTGTCTTATTTACCATCCATTAATTCCACCCCATCCACTCCTTAATCCTCGACCCAACTTACCTTGGGATATCTGACCATTGTTTTATCCTCAGCCATGACCCATTGTTTTATAGTTGGGCACTCCCTATTGTCATATCCTTGGCCACATTCATATTATTCTATTTTTATTGTCCTATCCCCATTTAGATTTTTTACTCATTGTAGACAATACCCCCACATGCTCTGCATACCTTATTGTCCCACATTCCTTATTCCACATGTCACTTCTTAACCTATATAAGTAGGACATGCATGTACATACTCCCTCATTCTGGGTATCAACTAGGCTTAGGCCCCTTACCTTCCCTTTCTCCTGTTAAGTCCTCTACTCAGGCCGGCACCTTTGGCACTCTCCCAAGTATCCCTTCTGCTCCAAATTGGTGGCATGCATGGAGAGTAGGGCACAATGTCAAGCGTCGGATACTGACGGACTTCGGTACTGCCGAGGGGTGTTGTCGAAAGGTTGGGCGGACTATGGCCAAGTCCTGCAGGCCAAGAGTAGTGGCGTTGGCTTCAACGTACTCACGCATTGTGCCCTACTTGCCGTGCGTGCCACTGTATTTGCAACAGACAGATACTCGGGGGGGATGCTGAGGATGCCGGCCCGAGTCGAGGACTTAACAGAGGAGAAGAAGGTAGAAGGGCCTAAGCCTAGTCGATACCCAGAATGAAGAAGTATGTACATCCATGTCCTACTTATGTAGGTTAAGAAGCGACATGTGGAATAAGGAATGTGGAACAACAAGGTATGCAGAGCATGTGGTTGTTGTCCACAACAAACAAAATTAGAACAAGGAACGCAAAATGGGGACAGAACAATAAAAGACGGAACAATAGGGTCGTGACTCAAGATGGGACAATAGGGAGTGGCCGAGTATAAAACAATGGGGTTTCGTCTGAGGATAATACAAGGACATGAAGTCCCGAGGTGAAATGGACCGAGGAGTGCGGATGGCGAATGTGCCGAGCCGGGACCGGCGCACCAAGTGTTATGCAGGCAACGCGGGCACTTGGTCGTGGATATAGGATGATTGCTCGGTCGGCACTGCCAGCGGATGGGTCTCGGTACGTGGACTTGACACACAATACATGAGTATGTTGAAGCCAACCCACTACTTTCGGCCTGCAGGACTTGGCCACTGCCTGCTCGCATCTTCGGCATTTCCAAAGCCTGACAGATAATAGAAATGTGGTGAAAAATAGCATAAAGAGTGACTGAATATAACAATAGGGTCATGGCCAAAAATAAAACGATGGAAAAATATCCCAAAGTAGAACAGGTCGAGAAATAAGGAGTGGACAGGGCAGGATTAGTGGATAATACTTGGGAACGAGTGGATGAGGGATAAGGATGGGGAATGTAAATGGTGAATGTGCCAAGCTGAGACCGATGTACCAAGTGACATATGTGTGGATTGGTCACTTGTGTGCGGAATTGGACTGATTGTTTGGTTGGCATTGCCGAGTTACTGGGTGCTCAGTACACGTACTTGACGCAAAGCAAAACTAGTGGACAGTGGGCAACAAAGTGCTGGAGCTTGGGATGGTGGTTGACTCATGACAAAGACTGAACAACTAGTTGTTTTGGGTATTCACAGTTGGAGGGACTTGCTTCAACTTATGTGTTGCACCTTCCTTGATTGTCAAGTACACGTACCGAGGTTCCGGTTATTTGGCAGTGCCGACCGAGCAACCATTCTATGTCCACATACAAGTGTCCATGCTGCATGCACGTCACTTGGTACACCATTCTAGGCTTGGCACGTTCCACCACACCATTTGCCCGTTCCTTGATCCACTTCACCTCAGGACTTCCTGCCCTTGTTCTCTCTTCGTGCGCAGCCCTTGTTTTATAGTCATGTACTCTCTATTGTCCTGTCCTTGACCCATTCCCTATTATCCTATTGTTTATTGTTTTATCCCGGTTTATATTCCTTGTTCTAATTTTACTCATTGTGGACAATAACCGCATGCTCTGCATATCTTGTTGTTCTACATTCCTTATTCCACATGTCGCTTCTTAACCTATATAAGTAGGACATGCATGTACATATTTCCTCATTCTGGGTATCGACTAGGCTTAGGCCCTTCTACCTTCTTCCCCTCTGTAAAGTCCTCAACTTGGGCCGGCATCACCAGCATCCTCCCAAGTACCTGTCTGCTACAAATCGGTAGCATGCACAGCAAATAGGGCATAATGCACAAGTACGTTGAAGCCAACGCCACTACTCTTGGCCTGCAGGACTTGGCCATAGTCCGCCCGATCCTTCAACAGCACCCCTCGGCAGTACCAAAGTCTGTCAGTAACCGAAGCTTGACATTGATTGTCTGTTCCTAATTTTGGAAAGGTAGAGAACATAATGAGAGAATTAAGAGCCGGAATTGTAGAGTGAAAATAAAGAAAACTCTGCAATTTAAGCAGATGAGAAAGGAAAATAAAGATTTAAATTTTCTGGGGCAATGGAAGATAAAACTTTTGGTTACATTTCTGTTTTTACAACATATACATTATATATGATACACATAAGAAGTAAAGAAACTCAGAGAGACAAGGCTTATGAGAAAATGATGCACATATGACATCATGAGGGAAATATTTTATACAAGGGATTGGGGGAGAAAAAACACATCAAAATATAATAGAAAATGTACATATGAACTATGTGTCGCAAAAGCGAACACTTTCGTTAAAGAAAATATTGTGCCACGCTCAAGCCAGTCCAATGACCGTACACTGATGAACGGGCGCTTCACTTCATCCTAATCGGGATGGAGATGATTGTATTGTTTTGAGATGGTCAGAATAGATAGGAATTTGAGTAGGAAGTTGATAGGATGATAATAAATGTGTCTTGTAGAATAGAAGTCGGTGGAAAAAAGGATAATGGATCACGAACATTTTTGACATAAGCACTGGCAGCGATACATCTTCGATGACCTATAACGAATATTCACACTTGTGCGAGTGTTTGTTAGTACATTATATTAGTAGATAAAGTACTACATTATCTAATAACCGGTATTAGATACTGTAATACTCTACCTTCGCTTGTGTGTGGCTTGATACACGTGACTACACGTGATTTCACACGGGTTCATCGGTGAGGAAAACCATAATAGAAGTTGAAATAATAATTGGAAAATATGGACAAATACTAGAATAATAGTGGAGATGCATCTTGAATATCGTATCGAAGAAAATAGCTGTATAGTCTCGACGTCGTTAAAATCGGCATGAAATACTGGATTTGTATGCATATTGCGCATATATGCATACTCTGTAACATGGATCCATCGGATAAAATAGCAAAAAAAATCATGATAATACACCATGACTATGGCTTGAATATATTCATTCGTAAACTTGTCATAAGGATCGTGAGTTTTGTAAAAAATCGTTAAAATTGTTTCTTTTCTGCTCAATGATTCACAACACCCCCTTTCAAACACAGCAAACTCCTAAGATACTAAGGAGATAGCTGTGTTTGCGCGCAGTCAATGGTTTGGTTAGAATGTCGGCAGGATTTTCCGAAGAGGAAATGTAGTGTAATTTGATGTTCCCCTTGGTCACCTGATCACGAGTATAGTGATAGTGAATGTCGACATGTTTCATTCAACTATTGTTTATATTGTCCATCGAAAAGGCAATTGAAGATTGATTGTCGGTGAATATAGAAATGGGGGTTAAATTGAGCTTGAAATCCTTGCCAAGTTTTACGAGCCATATGCCTTCTGCAGAAGCAAAGGATCCAGCCACAAGTTGGGCCTCCATCAACGATCGGCTTACAAGACCTTGCTTCTTCGATGCCCAAGATATTGGTGCATCATTGAAGGTAAATACCCATCCGCTAGTAGATTTTCTATCGCTGGTGTCTTTGGCAAAATCGGCATCAACAAAACACGCAAGTCCATGAGCATATCCCTGAACCCCTTCTCTATCACTTTGATACTTGATCCCATATTCTTTCATATGTAGTAAATATCTTATAATTCGTTTAGCAGCTTCCAAATGAAACAATGATGGATTAGAAGTAAATTGTGTGCATTTATTCACTGAAAAGGCTACATCTGGTTGTGTGGCAACAGCACAATAATTTATGCTGCCAATGACAGATGCGTATACATAGTCTGGAGTAAGGTGATCGGTTTGATTGGGTCGTAAATCAATCAATTGTTCCATTGGTGATGATATCATATGACCAGGAGTTATTCCGAATCGTTTGGCTATCGTATTGATGAAGGAGGGTTGGGAAATGTGTATGGTATCTAGGTCTCGATTATGATCGATTTTAATTCCCAATAAGCATGTGGGAATGCCTAGGTCTTGAATATTGAACAACTTCTCGATGTCTCTTGTCATTTCATCAATGGACTCATGTGTATTGGCTGCCATTAATCCGTCATCAACGTACCAGCCGACAATTTGAATAGAGCCGTCTTTGCCAAAACGAAAGAATACAGTGGAATCTGCCTCTCTGGGTTTCACAGCCTATGGCTATCAGCTCTCTTTTAAGAGTGTTATGCCACACATGACCTGATTGCTTTAACCCATACAGGCTTTTCTTCAATTTACACACCAACGCTTCCTTCCCACTTCTCACAAACCCTTTGGGCTGACGCATGTATATTTCTTCTTCGAGTACCCCATCGAGGTAGGCTCCCTTCATGTCAATCATTTTTAACTCTAAGTTATATTTACAACTCAGAGCTAAAATAAATCTAATTGAAGTGAGCCGAATTGTTGGGGAATATGTCTCGTTGTAATCGGCACCATAAACTTGAGTGTAGCCTTGAGTGACAAGTCTTGCCTTATAGCGGTCGACTTGGCCAAGTTTATCTCGTTTGATGTGAAAGGTCCACCAGCTGCCAACAATGTTCTTGTCTAAAGGCAGCAGAACGAGGCTCCAAGTGCCGTAGTTCATCAATAAACTATATTCATCTTCGCACACCTTCCTCCACCGATCACGATCCGGCAACCACATGACCTCAAGGTAGTTCGTCGGTTTATCCTCTGCTAGCGTGACAAATGCTGATTCAGATGCCTCAAGGTCCAGCGATCCCTCAGCAAATGATACCATCTCTACGGCTAAGGCGGCTCGGCATCTCATTCCACGACCATATTCAACATGTGAAGGATTCATCCATGGCCCCTTTTCAAATTCTTTTGGTGCGACAACATCTTTTTCTTGTTTTTCTTCTTCTTTACTGACTTTTTCTCCCATTTCTTCAGGCAAATCGGTTTCTTCAACCTTTTCTTTCATTTCCTCTTTTTCAACGCATGTCATCGACTTTTCAATGTCTTTTACATCATCCTCACTTGTTGTTTCACTTGGCATAGATGGTGGGAATGGTAAGGAATCTTTTTCTTCCCATTCTTGACTAACGGGAGCTGGAACAGATGGGGGAACGGTTATCGGAACTTTGGGAGCACTCCACATGTTGGGTAATTCATCTTTGTCTGTAGAATGGATCGTAACATGGTCAATATAATTATGTTCATCAAAGATTACATCTCTACATATAATGACATTATGCGTACGAGGGACCCAGATTTTGTAAGCCTTCGAATTATCGAAATATCCGACGAAGACTCCTTCAACTGACTTGTAGTCCCCTTAATACTAGAATAATAGTGGAGATGCATCTTGAATATCGTATCGAAGAAAATAGCTGTATAGGCTCGACGTCGTTAAAATCGGCACAAAATACTGGATTTGTATGCATATTGTGCATATATGCATACTCTGTAACACAGATCTGTCGGATAAAATAGCAAAAAAAAATCATGGTAATACACCATGACTATGGCTTGAATATATTCATTTGTAAACTTGTCATAAGGATCGTGAGTTTTGTAAAAAATTGTTAAAATTGTTTATTTTCTGCTCAATGATTCACAACACATAAGTGCAGTCACTAAGTCAGAATTAAGCTGGAAAACTCAAGTTGAAGTACTAAGTCACAAATTAAGTTGATATTTGAACTAGCAAACAGTCCAGTCAACTGGAGGTTTATATACATCTGTAGACTACCTTGTATTTTCCTATGTCCAATCAAGAGACAATAGAAGAGGGAAATACAAGGGGACAAATAAAAAATGAAAGAAAAATGGGAATGAGTTACTCAGGAATGCTTAAAGGCACTTATTGGAATCTTAGGATTGTAGAATTGCAGACTCATGGAGTTGTGGGTTCAGAATCATGGAGCGATATAAATGGGCAGGGTGTGTTGGTGTGATCAGAAGAGCAGCAGGGATAGGTGGGTTGATCATGCAGATGATAGTTAGATTGATCTGTGGCACAGACCATAACCTGTCATTGCCCCTCACATGTGGCAGCTGATACATTTTTTGTGGTCACTGGTATTGTTGGGTTTTCTGACCCTGTTGAGGTATCTGGGATGCCAGCTGTTGCTGCTGATTGCCTGGTAGTCATTGGCTTGATGAATTCACCTGTGTGGGGACATGGGGTTGGATGGGTGGTATGCTGGATCATCTCTGTGGTCTGCTTTGTGCAAGAAAAGCAGTCACATTGTTTTTCTCCATGTTTTGTGATACAAGGCAGGATTGATATGCCTTGAGCTGCCTCTCAATATTGGTTGTTTGACACTGTGATCACTTCATTGATGTGTGGTACTATTGACCATGACTCAGGAACATTCCTGAGTAGTGTGGAAATATGATAAAAATCAATGATAATCTCACCCATCACAGCAAGTTGTTCTCTGAGGTCTGTCATCACCATGATGTAGGATCTACCCAACTGCCCTTCCATCATGTGATAGTATTTGTAATGTTTCCTGACAATGCTGATTTTACTTGGATTTTTGGATTCAAACTGGTTGATGAGCATTTCCCAGGTCTCTGAGATGTTTTTTCAGTTTTCTGTATTTCAGTTTGTACGGTTGATGATACACACATAAAAATCTGGTAGTATGCTGCACTGTTCCTGGTTTTCCAAGCTTTCTGGAGTTGTGTGAGTGGCAACTGTAGGGTTGGTTTCTGTGCCATTGATGATTTCCTTGTGGTCATACTCCACGAATGGTGCTTCTATTTTCCTCTTCCATGTCACCCAATTGTCACTGTCTAGTTCTGACTTTATATCCTTGAA
>QLPG01004004.1:0-11003 GCA_003314385.1 Gomphus sp. MG54
TTTACGCCTTCTTGTCCTCCCCTCTCCTGTCCCAAGTCCTTTACCTGGGCCAACATTCTTGGCACTCTCCTGGGTATCCCTCTGTCCTAAATCAGTGGCACGCATGGGAAGTAGGGCGCAACGCACGAGCACGTTGAAGCCATGCCACTACTTTTAGCCTGCAGGACTTGGCCTTTACCCATCCGACCCCTTCAGCTTTCCCGAGGCCTGTCAGTATGTACGGTGCCTGACAATGTCATACATATGTGCATGCATGTTGCATGCACATGCATGACACTGTGGGTTGGGCTGGGTTGCAGGTGCTCTTGGCTTGACCCACAACCACACCCAAGGACACCTGCCTCAGTGACCTGTGCAGGTTGGCCTAACCCATGTCATTCCCTAAGCATGGAAGCCAAGTACATTTAGGGAATGGCATGGGTCACCCACAGGTCAAATGTGGGTAACCCACACCCAACCCATGGGAAACCCGAACCCATCAACCCATGGGTTTTTTCCCACAGGTCAACGGGTGTCGGGTGTATGCTGCACCCACATGCCTGTGGCGCGTTCGTGTCATACATCATGTTTGTGCTGACACAAATGCGCTGTATGCGCATGTGCCAATACAAACATGCTGTACGTGCATGCGCTGACACGAATGCGCTATATGCATATGTGCCAACTCGAACATGCTGACTCGAACATGCCGACATGGATGCGTTGTATGCACACACACAAATGCGCTATACACGCATGCGCCATCACGAACGCATTGTACACGTGCACATACCACTTGTTGGTGTTGGCGCATGCATGTCATACATGTTCGGCACATGTGTGTCGTATGCATGTGTGGCATGTGCGTGTCGTATATGCGTATGGCGCGAGCGTGCCGTATGCATGTGCGGTGCAAGCATGTTGTATGCATGTGCGGCATGTGCCTGTCATATGCATGTGTGGCACATGTGTGTCATATGTGTGTGTGTGTTGTACACACACACATATGACAGGAGAAAGTGCCCGGTTGGGTGTCATATGCGTGCACATGCTCGCGTACATGGTTGACATGCCGGGTTGGGCCAGGTCACGGGTCCTCTCAGCTTGACCTGCACCCACACCCAAGGGCACCCGACCCGGTGACCTGTGCAGGTTGGCCAAACCCATGCTATTCCCTAAGTACATTGCCCTTATACATGTGGCAAAAGAGGCAGTATGGATATGCAACTTCCTAGGCAAGATACATGGGTTAGACCAGGCATTAGTCATTGTCATGAGCTTGCCAAAACCATATCCACCCTCATCTCTGGCTCAAACCACATGAATGCATTCCATTTTCAGGACAACCTGCTCAAAACACATGGACACTGTCAGGGGAACCCCTAATAAGAAGTCCCAACTGATGCTGTATCACCTGATATTCATACTTACTGAATGAGATCTGTTTGGCCCACTCCCAAACAAGACACCTGTCAGGAACCATACGCCGGCAAGCCGACTATTCAGTTCAGCCCACTCAGCCCAACTCCGCTCTCGCTCGCTATTCATCATAACGCCATCAGCCCATGGGCTATATGCACCTCGTGTATCCGTCTTGGCATCACATGCTCCTGTCAATTCACTCCACTCATTTACGTCACACTCCATATGCTCGCTATTCCATTCTGTCTTCATTTACATTTAATATCCTTTCATTTACATTTCATTCCATTTTCATCTATTTGCAATTCCACTCGGTCCTTTATGTCCGATCTGCTATTACATCTCTTAGGGTAACTTTGTTGGGAATCAGAGTGACATGTCACTCCACAATGTCATGGAGGAGATCATTATTTGGGATGTAGTATTTCTGTTCTTGCTTTTCACGATCCTCAGCTTTCTCATTCTATTATAGGAATCTATTTGACTCCTAATAGATTAGAAAGTAGTATAAAAGATCTTGTACTATTAGTTCAGTCTTCAGTCAGAAAATCAACCTTGATTTCTACTAAGGTTCCTCTGTTCCTTTCTGTCTCACTCTTTTACAAAATTGGGGACCATGCAATCTAGTGGGCACAATGCACATACATTGAAGCCAAGCCCCATCCAGAACCTCGCCATTGCCTCACCCTTGGGAGATTTATAATATGATTACATCCTTTCTTGCATATTGTAACAGCACCCACCCAGCAGGCATCATGACTGGCAACTACTATCAATGGGCATCAACAGCAGCTATTGGCTGCACCCTCATCAGTCACTGGGTATACCTGGAATTGGGCCAATATGAGGAGTGATGCCTGGTAGGAGCAGAGTGCCATGGCAATGGTACTTATATACTTGTTGTTAGTGAGTGAAGGGTTCCTTAGAGTTTTCTCTTTGGATCCCCCTTCACCAGGTATGATAGTCACTGTGTAATTAGGTGCCCTAGTGGACTCTTTGGATCCCCCTTTACCAGTGCACCACCCAAGGGTAGAATACCTGCTTAGGTTGCCATTACAGACACACTCTTATCCTCAATCCATCCTACTCACCCACCTCCCTTAGTCTATACAACCTCTGCTGCCAATCCTCAGCCTTCTGACCAGACATTGCACCCTCCATTCACCGGTTATAACCTTGTCTGACCATTATTACTAAATGCATTTAATCTCCATCCCCTTATCTCACCGATTAACTCAACTTCACTCACTATTTCCTGAAATGGAAGTACATCAAGGTAATATTTTTTTATTATTTCAGCTGTGGCAAGTTGTGAAAGTTCTCCGTGATGATTCAATCTTGCATCCAGATGTGAATGAACATGTGTAGATACATTGGACAGGGGGTGGTCCCTCATTTATTAGAGGAAAAGATGCAGCATATTGTCATTGACTGCCAGCTTCGGATGATATCTCGACTGATTATTTGTTATAGATATCTGTCAACAATTATACTGCAATTGCAGCAGTAATTTCTACTAAATAAACTAGCTCAATTTTATCTTATATAGGTTTTCTTTTCAAATCATTCAATATGGCAAGAAACGAGAAAAAGGAATTCCAATGTTCTCTCACGACCTCAATTCACAACCAAATGGAGTAATAAGAAAAGCCAACGGCTAGTAAACCAAACACTTCGTCAAATTCCCAATTACGAGTAGATTAAGATCTATGGAAAAGCAAATGAAATGCTCAATATTAGAGCAATTATGTGTGATTTGGTAGTTGAGAACGCTCAGATGAGCACCGTCCCTCAATGTTCTGCGTACCAGATCTACAAATTTCAAAAATTCCAAAGGCCGATACTACCTCTCTTTTGATTTGTTTGCTCCAAAATACGGGTTGACTCTGACACGGATGAGATCGTGGAGGTTCCATTTCGCGCTAGGTAAGTCTTTGTTTGGTTCCTGTCCCTCTCCATCAGCCTGCTCTGGGATTGCCTCTTCCTGCCGACTCATTTTCTTTTACTTTCCACGCCATACTCGTTACGCTACATTGAAGTCTCAAACGCTCAAAATATAATGCTAACAATACCAAATCCTCCTCCAGTATTCCCACAATCACATACTCCGTTTAAAGATCTGCCAACAAGAAAATGAGCCCTCAAGGTTAATCGCATAGATGGTACATGAAATTTTTGAGATATCTAAGGTGAATCCTAAAGAGCTATTCCAAAAGACAAACTCATGGCTCTGCACTACTTGTATGATATTTTCCCCAGTATATGAAAGTGAAGGAGTTGCATACTATGTGTACTGCTGGGAGTCCATGACGGGTCTCTGCTGTCATCCGAAGTATTGCTCATAATCTAAAGATTTTTCTGAGCTGACATGTCAATTGGACATGCGAAGAGGTTTTATTCTTGTCATGGCCTTCGACTCTTCGACCTTCTGAATTAAACTAACGACGCATAGCACTTGTGTCATCGTATTTCAGATATCAGCCCGGTAGATAAAAGATAAATAATGCTGGAAATCACTTTGGATATTGAGAATAGCATAAAGAAAGAAGATGAACAAATTCAAAAAAGGATGAAACCCCTTTATTATCCCGTCTCCCAATTTTCCCTTTATGAATGATATTGGGTGAAAGACCAGCTGTAATATCCGGCATGACCATGAAATATCATGAAATATGGTAAAATTAACTGAACATGTGACAAATTCAAGATTTAAGCATGGATTGCCAAGATTCTGAGAGGAAAAGTGATTTTCACCCTAATCAACTGGGGAAACTCTAAGTCCCACATACTTTTCAACTAACTGATGTGTTGAAATGAGCGCAACTGGAACTAATAGACAAGAGTGTCTCCGCTTCTGGGAAAGAAGATGAAGTTAAATAGTCACTACCTAATAGACAAGAGTCTACATTTCTAATCAGTAAATGCTAACACAAAAATATACTGTCAATACTCACATCTCAGCTTCTGGGAAAGAAGATGAGACACCCGTGACGTGTTCGTTTCGGAAACCTCCGCCCAACCGTAAATATGACAGGCCGAATTATAACTCGCAATTCTCAACATGATGTACTAACCTAGATAGACTGCTCAGTGGTTAAGTGGGAATGCGATTCGGGGAAGCATACTACTGATTTCATACTGGTGTGAGGCGGAATTAGAGTGGAATGGGACAATGATATTGAGGAGTAAAATACGTCATCTGTGGAGCGTGTGTTGACATAGGTGGAGAACATGTGCAAGCGTTTGTTCATAGCCATAGACCAGTACGGACATATTTTAACAGCCGAAGAAGTGATCACATCTTCGAAGATGTTGGAAACAAGACAATTCGGCGGAGATTGTGGAAGGAGATTGGAGATCTGGAGAGACTGTAGACTACGCACCGCAGCATCAAATCTTAATTTAAAAGTCGGGGGAGATGGAAATATATTTGTCTGTGGTTTTGTTGGTATTTTTTCTGTATTTTTATTGTTCGTGCGTGGATTGTTCTTTGTATATATACGGTGATATGACCGGCGTATGTCGATATCTTTAGGCGCCGGCCCGGGAAGGTGGCGCACAGTCGACCGGGTGGAATCAAATGCTGCGGGATCCTCGAAATGCAAAGGCGTGTGAGAGAAAAAGGTTGTAGACAAGGTGAGCTACACCTAAGGAAAATATTCCGGCGTATCCGGATGCTTGACAAGATGATTGAAGTGTACGCAGACTTTAAGATCTCGATCGCGTCGAGGTCTTAAGAATGGTCGAGAAGCGGGTGAGTTTTAGAACTGGAGTATATTCTCGTAAGTATCTAGTTTTTATATGTAAATTGGCCATAGTCTGATAAAGCAATCTCTCCCGGTGTAGCGGCGGCGTTCTAGGTCCGGATGCAGGGTCGCCGCCCTGCTTTGTGATCCCCCCTTCCACGTCATCGACCGCGCTCTTTGTTGAATTGTGCTGTGTGTTGAAAACTTCAATATCGATGGTGAGTCCCTATACCTGAGTCCTGTCTTGATCGGAAATCTCTAATTCTCTCGTCATATTTCCCTCGAAAATAGTGCGCATGTCTGGCCATGTGTCGTTCTGTACCGCGTAAGTCCGTTCCCTCGTGTATCTCAATCTCTTCTCCTACTGATCCTTTCCTCTTCGTCCCTTGCCCTCCAATCCTGTTCCCTCGTCCCCTTCGTTCCTCCGACTGCGTACGTGTTTGTTATGTCGTTCCTCCGTTCCAGGTCGTATAGTTGAGTAAGTCGTGACGGTTTTTGTCTATGATTCGTTACTGATTGTATTTGCATTTTGGGTTCCTTTTCTTCTCGTTCCTCGGCCGCTTCATCCGTCCGTTCCTGCTGCCGGCCTCTCTCCATCCCGTTCTACCGCTATCCCCCTCTCCCCTTTCCCGCTCCTTCCGCCCCTCGTTCCAACATCAAAGATCCTAGACCATGTGGGAAAGGTAGTATCCGGACGGCTATGATATAGTGCTGTCATGTGTTTCTGAATACAATATACACCTTTTTTAGTTTTTAGTTTGGAACTAGCGTGGTTTCAAGAAATGGGTTCGCTATTTGAATGTAAGCAGTTCTCGGCTAAGTTGTGAGCATAGTTTCTATGAAATCTGGCCATGGAAAACACACGTGATGTAGCGATCGATTGATGAAACTGTCGTTTGGCTTAATCCGTGAGCCATCTATCAAGAACTAGGAAGAGTTGAAATTGAAATGTGCAGTGAAGACAAGCGAGTTGAGCGTCACCGGCCTGTTAGTAACAGACAGTTCAGGCTTCTCGCACCGTCTGATATGCCGCCTTTTTTGGGGGATTAGGGCGAGGAGTCATCATGTTGAGAGATTATCATCTTGAAATTCTCCGAACAGTATGTGCCCGAAGGAGGTTGAAGGTTATTGCGTTGGAGATCTGAGCTCTGACACGACGCGAAAGATCGTTGTTCCCAATGTTAATTCAGTCATTGATGACTTCTGTCGCCTTGCTACCTGATTCATCGATCATCAAGTGATACCCCCAGAGATCTATCTTAGTTCGCTGCACTAACATATTTTCTCTTCAGCCATGGTTCTCATAAAGCTTGCACGTTCTGCCTCCACCTATCAGCCTCTCATTCCAACGCACAATCTACTCCCTCTCAAAATTCACTTGCTTCATGTCTTCTCAAGGGAATAATCAAATCCTCATACAAGAGGCAACAGATTTGTGAGTGCCCTAAACTGTTCTATGTTGAAGAACTTGATGATCTGGGCAGTTCGGCCCTCAGCTATGTCATGAATGCTTGCCTTGGTAAGCCCAGAAATAATTTTATATGACCGTTGTTGTGGTCTTATTGTTACAAATAGCACTTGTTGTATATGACACACTCCTCACGCTCCATTATGAAAGAAAACATGTTTGGATGAAAAAGTTCAGATTAGGATCAGTGCTTTATCTATTGGCTCGTTATTCAGCTGTCGTCGCCGTGATGTCAGGAAGATTAGTCTACAGTCTCGCAACCTCAAATATCAAGGTGAGAAGTTCTATGCCATGGATTGCAAACAGCTCACACATTGATCCGGGTCTAGTAAGACTCTCATGATCTTCAACACAGAATCTAATGTCAAAACAGTCTATGTAATGCTTTAATTCACTTTTATGGTAGGATGGTAATTCTATCCCTTACAGGAATACAAGGTGACAACAGCTCTAATTTCTCGTTCAATAATTTCTCAATTTATTCTACCAGGGCTGTTAATGGCACGGGCATATGCCGTTTCCAAGCATAAGAAATTGACTGTTTTGGTACTTAGTCTTTTATTTGTTAGCAATGCCCCGTGTCTCGTGGTATATAGTTCATGTTCTCACTTTGTTATGACCGATAAAACTTGCACTGCGGTTCGTAGTTTATCACACTAGTAGAAAATTGTACACCGACTGATACGGAGGTGAACATGCTTCTCTTGTGCGTTATGTTGATTGTATTCCTTCATCTTTCTATTCACGTAATTTTCAGACGTGAACCTTGCCTCGTTTTAATTCTGTTTTACTGCTTATATATTCTCCAGTTCAAACCATCAATACTATAGTCCTCATTATTTTTGACACAGTAGCTGTTGCAACCATACTTTCAAATTCCCTTGGAAACCTGGGGCAGTTGAGAGAGTTCAGAACAGTCCACACAAAGTCATTAACTCAGGTTTTAATTGAGCAAAGTATGTATCCCACTGCTATCATTTATCCCAACTGATTCTTATTAAGGTCTCCTACGATACGGGTATCTAATTTATGATTGTTTTTCCAATGCTTCATCTAATCTACAGCCAGATTCATCCTAGCAATAACGCTAACCAGCACCATCACAACGAAGGTATTTCTTGATGTCATGTTAAAAACGGTTGTCTGAACAACGATTATGACAGTTCTTAAGAGTAAATGCTTTGTTAGACATGACTGGTGTGAATTAAAAATTAATCGAATATCAATAGCCTAGCATTTCCCAACTTCCTACTCCTCTGCTGAACAGGTCAGAGCCCCGCTTCGCAACTATTCGGACTGGACTGATACCTCATATAGCCTGTCTGCGATCATCTTATGTCGAATTCATTTGAACCTCCTAGAGAAGAATTCACATCCCAATGGCACAACCAACTCTTCATCCCATCCCATAGGCAGCTTCCATGCAGCTACACGACGGATACACAATGCAATCATGGATGAATTTGGTGACAGGAGTCTCACAGAGTCGATTGAGACTGTAATTCCCTTCTCTGACGAAATAGAGCTCGAGGATATTCCCGGTTCCAATACAGACCGGATTGATCTTGATGAATATCCATGGGCTGGGTTGAGCTTGGGAAACTTGGAGAACACGGCTCCTGTGGTATCACAAAATTCAGGTAAGATTTTTTGGTTATTTCAGCTGTGGCAGGTTGTGACAGTTCTCTGTGATAATTCAATCTTGCATCCAGATGTGGTTGAACATGTGTAGATACATTGGACAAGGAATGGTTTTTCATTTATTGTAGGAAAAGAGATAATGCTCGGATGAACACCATCCCTCAAAATTCTGCCTGCCAGATCTACAAACTTTGAAAATTTCCAACCTCTTGTTGTTCTGTTCTGTTCAAGCGCTAATTACATAATTGAATCTTTTGCATGTGACTCGTAAGACAAACAGCTTTGAGTTCTGAAGCAGTTCAAACACGAGCGCACTATAGAAATCTGGACAATTACCTCATTAAGTTACTCGTCGTACTTCTATATCTTTCCGTCATACCCTGCTCAGTCCGAACTCGCAACGTCAACCACCTCAAGCCCAGCCTGTGGTGCCAAAAGCTTGACATTCTGAGGACCAGATTGATGCCAAGGTCGAAGTCATCGCTGGACTAGATAGGAATTTGGAACTCTCGGTTCCTTATTTTCCTCCTGCATGCACCCTCTCTCATCGAAATTCCCCTCAGTCACGCTCCACATATCAAGCATTGCTATTTCACTAATGGGGATGGTCTCTACGAGATACCGTTAGCACCGTTATCCTGTACCTGGTTCGGACCAAACACTCCGCGTTTCTCAAAGATGAGCCTAGTCGTGCTTGACCTTGTTCAGGCAGTGTCCCTCTTCCCCCTCTTCCAATTTTCACGTGCGACAGACCACTCATTCAGGTGAATCATCAACAATTTAATAGTACCCTCATGTTCGAAACATTTTGTTTCTTCAAACGTGTACTTTGCTGACTTGTTGCAGGAATGTGAACGTGCTGAGGAACATCCGCTGTACAAACTCACTTGCGCACTCAGTCAATAAGCGAGGAAGATCCGCTCACACTGTACCTGCCTATATAATGTATTTGTATCCTAGATTCTCCCAGTGATTGTCACAAACGCGACAATAATGTCTTGACCCACATCTTGACACCATAGTTAAATCGAACAACCTACCGGACACGACTCATCCACCATCTGGGCCGGAGACTTCAACAAGCACAACCCGTTGTGGTCGGGCCCAAATCAAGCTCGGCGGTGCACACGCAGCGACACCCACCTCTTTATGCATCTGCTGGCTCAGCACCACATGGAACTCCAACTCCCTGCTGGCACCCCCACCTTTCAATCTGACTCCCATCGAACGTGGACCACCCTCGACCTCTTCTTTTGCGACACTGACCTAACCCACCGAGTTCTGTCCTTCGAGACCTCCCCTGACGACCGCCTCCCATCCGCGGACCATCTGCCCCTTCACACATGGATAGATGTGGACCTTAACAGACGTCAAACCACCCCAGGGCGCCACTTCAGGAATGCAGACTGGGCGATAGCGCGAAATAGATCCTCTACGATCTCATTGGCGTCAGAGTCAGCCCCCATTTTGGAGCAAACACACGAAAAGAGAGGTAGTACCGGCGTTTGGGGCTATAGAGCTAGGCACGAGCCGATGGTATCTCTCATATATGCATTGGTGCAATTTCTGCGACTGTCATCTCTGTGCGATTGACACTGAAACTGCTGGTTGCTGGTGCCCGTATGGGTTATTCTCCTGTTGCTATCGATTCCTCATCAACACACCCACACTAACTTCTGCCTCATCTCTCGCATCAGGCACCCTGTCCAAACTATATGCTTCCTCACCCTCGAAGTAGGTGAACACGCGGTGCGTCTTGGCAAAAGGTGCGATTTCTTTGGAACCTTGGCGGATGAAATATGGAATTCTAGTGAGTGCCTGTTCGCGTACGCTAGGAAGGAATATATTCTGCTATAAGTATGCACAGGAAGGGGACGGAAGGACCTTGAGCACAGCCAGTGGGATCCACCGGATGTGAGTATATCGTGGTGGGATGGAGGACGCTTGTGTAGTATTTCGTCTATATATACACATAGACCTTTTCCAAGATCCGATATGAGAGGAACTAGGGATATGTTGACGTAGCGTCCAACAAGTTAATGCGCGCATCGAGAATGGATGCTGGAATGGCGTGAGATTGGAAGAGGGGGAGGAGGGACACCAGGTCTTAAGCAGGACTAGGCTCATGTTTTAAACAGGCGGAGTGCTTGGTATGAACCAGGTACGGATGGGGGTGCTAACGGTATCTGGTGGAGATCATCCCCAATAAAGAATTAGCAATGCTGGATGTATGGAGGGTGACTGAGGGGGATTTCGAAGAGAGAGGCTGCATGCAGTAGTGAAATAAGGAATCATGATTTTTTCACAGTCCTATCAAGCCCAGCGATGACATCGACTTTGGGATCAATCTTGTCCTCAGAATGTCCGACTGTCGGCGCAACACCCTTCGCTCGCCAGGTAGACATCGCGAGTTCCGACTGAGCAGCCTAAGAGGGAAAGATTTAAAGGTACGAGGAGCAACTTGATCAGATAATTCTCCAAATTTCTATAGTGCGCTCGTGTTTGAAATGTCTTCGGAACTCGAAGGTACAAGTGACATGCAAAAAAGATTTAATTATGTAATGAGCGCTTGAACAGAACAAAACACCGAGAGTTGGGAATTTTTGAAAATTTGTAGATCTGGCACGCAGAACATTGAGAGACGGTTCTCATATGAGCGTCCTCAAATACTAAGTCATCCAGAATTGCTCTAATATTGAACATTTCATTTGCTTTTCCATGGATTGTAATCTACTCCTAATGTGGAA
>QLPG01004012.1:0-30498 GCA_003314385.1 Gomphus sp. MG54
ATAATGAGAGAGTAAGACAATGAAATATAAGCGGTGAGATTGTGGGAAAGGAATAGAACAATAAGGAATGGCCGAGAATAAAACAATAGGGCCGCGAGTGAGTGGCAGGGAATAGTGAACGTCCCGTGGGTAAACGAGTGAGGGGGAAAGAAAAGGAGTATAGGGATGATAAAGAATAGGGGTTGGGGAAAAGGATAATGAACCAGGTGATAAACCGGGTATACCGAACCGAAACCATATGCCATGGGATGATATGAGTAAGGGTTGGTCGGTCGGTACTACCGAGTAAGTCAAAGCACGATGTGTGGTTGTGACAAAAACCAACAATAAATTTGAATTTTCTGATTTCAAACATGAAAGGAAAGGACAGAATGTGATGACAAATTGTTTTTTACAGTATATAGACTAAACCAGCCACCCTCCACCTTCCGGGCAGAAGCAGCCAGCCAGTCCAGCAGAGCCCAGCCAAAACACTAGCAGAGCCCAGCCAAAGCCAAGCCAAAGCCAAGGCAAAGTCCCAGCAGAGCCTAGCCAAAGCCCAGCCAAAGCCCCAGCAGAACCCAGCCAAAACCCTAGCAGAGCCCAGCCAAAACCCCAGCAGAGCTCAGCCAAAGCCCAGCCAAAGCCCTAGCAGAACCAAGCTGAGACCTAAGGCAAAGCTGAGACCTGAGGCAAAGCCAAGACCTGAGGCAAAGCTGAGCCAAAACTACAATTTTCCAATCCTATCTTCAACACATCTCTATCCATTAATATCTATGAATTGTCCTTGAGTAACACTTCTCTATACATAATATTACTTGTCTTCCTTCCCTCCAGTAACAAAACATATACTCTTCTCCAATTTGTACCCCTTGATACCCCCACATAAAATTGTTCATGTGAAAACACAGGGTACCATAAGTCTATTCCTACTGTTCCTAGAGATTGACCTTGTGTCTTATAGATTTTCTGATAAAGCATCAATTTGAGAGACAACTTGTAGAGGTCTAGCAGCCCTTTGATGTGGCTGGATCACTGGATGAGCCTGAGCCATAGCATGTAGCTGTGCAATGACAGCTGTACCTAGTGCAATGGCAGGTAAATTTGTGATTCTAGGGATAAATGTTGTCTGTCCTGCTGATGGCCCTGAAATGATCCTCACAAACAGTACCCTGTTGGTCATTTGAACCAAACAAAGTCATGTCCCATTGCAAAGTCCCTGACCTACATCTAGATTCCGAAGTAGCATCAAAGGCACTCCAAGCTTGACTTTAAGTTGAGAGGGAGGAAGACCACCCATGTTAATTTGCCATGCCTGGTGGCAGCCTTTGCCTAGTGGCAGCCTTTGCCTAGTGGCAGCCTTTGCCTAGTGGCAGCCTTTGCCTAGTGGCAGCCTTTGCCTAGTGGCAGCCTTTGCCTAGTGGCAGCCTTTGCCTAGTGGCAGCCTTGCCTAGTAGCAGCCTTTTGCAAGAACGGTGGCCTGGTGGCCACCTTTTTTTTTTCTTATGATAACATGTATGGAACCAATGAATTCATGGGTATGCACTAAAGGAGAGCACAGGTGGAAGTTCAGCAGCTTTGACTTTCATGATTAGTTCCTATGAACTCCTGGGAGCATTTCGGTGACATTGTAATGCTAGAAATAGGGCGGATCATAATTAATTGTTTTGGAACAAAGTTTCTGACAGAATCACTTATATCAGTGTTCACTATTGTCTATTAACTCATTGTCATACTGTCAAGTCTGCAACACTGAGTACCAGCTCACTTGGGAATACCGACCAACCGGCCCTTGCCCACATCATCTTGCACTACCACATGGCCTTGGCTCGGTACACCCGATACATCGTCTGGACCACTCCTCTCATCCTATCCTCTTCATTTTTCCTTCACTCCCTATCCACTCCTTAACTCGCTCCCCCTGAAACATATTACTATCTCATTATTGTTCGGTCACGGCCCTATTGTTTTATCCCCAGTCGTCATTGCTCTATTTCCTCCTCCACTCCCTCATTATCTTGTCATCAACCATCCTCTATTATTCTAATCTGTCCATTTCCTATCTCTAAAATCCTTCGCTCGAGCCGACACCCTCGGCATCCTCACGAGACTCCTCCTACTATCCAAATTAGTGGCATGCATGGAACAGCAGGGTACAACACATGAGTGTCAGGGGACTACCAGTTTATTCCTCTTTTCCTTCCTTGTATTCCTTTTATCTCCTTCATTTCTCTTATCCCTTTGCTTATATTACTTCTTTAATCATTTCTCTATCTTCCCTTTTCATATGTTTGCTGTAATCCCTTCCCCTTAATTATCTATTGTCTTCTTTGCTGGCTGTGACAGGTTTGTTATGTCACAGTCACTGTAGCTATATAGTTGCTGCTTAGGTAAGGGGGTCCTTTGGTTGTTCGCTTCTGGACCTCCCTGCCAGTGTTTGGTAGTGCCTGTGGGTAAACTTAGGGTTCAAGTCCCTGGGCTAGGCCCTAGGTAGGTCACAGGGCTGGGTGGTGTCCCACTGTTGGTCTCCCAGCAGGTACTGGAATCGGTACCCAAGTAGGTTGCCCTTACAATGAGCACGTTGAAGCCTAGCCACTCCAGAACGGTTTGCAGGACTTAACTGATATTTCAGCGTTACCGAATCCTAACACATACTTGGAATGCAAAACATGCCCTTCCATATCTTCAAAAAAAAGTATATGTGGACTAAAATATACTCACAATAGGAACAATCTGCAAGAATGAATTGTTATTGACAGTGTTGCAACTACAATTCTATAAACATATGGTGAAACTCTATTTGAAAGTAGGTAGAGAGAGGCTGGCTCGAGCATTGAAATGTGGAATAAAGGATGTACTGCATTCATGTAGCCTGCTAATAAAATGAGGTCTTGAGGTTAAACCCGTCATTGGGGCTCTTAACTGCAAACATTAATATATTTTAACTTGAAGCTGAAAGATGCCAATCTGAGAGACCAACTCAATATTTCAGGCAACTCATTTGACAGCTTTTCTCAGGGCATAAAATCAAAGGACTTGCATGCGACATATATTGTTCCTGCCAGGATGTATTTTTATCACAATCCGAGTATTATTCTAGAATATCAATATTCTTCTGAGATGACATGTCCATTGAACAGGCACAGAGACTTTATTCAGGCTGGGGTCTTCCACTCTTTAAACTTCAGAATCATAATATCGGTAAGCTACACTTTTGTTGTCACCTGACCGATATAACCCCCCGCAAATAATATTCACAATCCCTTGGGATGTTGAGGATAGTATAAAGAAAGAAAATGAATAAAATGATTGAAATTCCATGATCGTGCTATCTATGTTATTTTCTTTTCTTGATGGACTGTAAATGAACATTGTGATCAATCATCTCTAACACTCGCATGAAATCAAAATATTTGGTAGATACTTAATCTGAAGATGAAGATTTCTGAGTCTAAAAAGAACTGTTGGAAATCCTGTTAACTCTGTTTAAGATTGAGTATGTGATGAATCCACCATCCCAAAGATCGACCTCAGGTTTTAATGCACTGCTGAAGGTGTTATATTGGTGATGGAATGCAGGGAACCTTAGTGACTTCACTGCCACTTTTCCATAGGAAACAGCAGCACAGGATGATGCAGATGGGGAAGAAAGTGAAGTCCCATGTGACCCAGTAAGGAGAATATGGATGTTTATATCAGGTTCATCTCCCAGCTGACTGGTGAGAGGTCTTTCCTGATGAAATCTTAGGATCTATACTATCAAGTTAATATGACAGAGAATGTTTAGGTCAAGACTCTCACCCTGCTCAAAGATAGCCTGCTACGCATCTCCATCCAGATGCGCAGCCATCCTACCTAAGATGGTGCAAGTCTTGTTCAGGACAGAGCAGTCTTTGAGAGGCTCTGGAAAGGAAGGACCTTGGATGGCTGCCAGTAAAGAAGGTATATGGATCTTTCTAGCAGCTACCTAATGAGAATTTCTTCTTGATGAAAAAATAACATCTTTAATATCAAATTAATATGATGGAGAACATTTGGGTCAAGACTCTCACCTTGCTAAAGGGCAATCCAGCAATGCATCAGGGGTGATTCACACCATAGTTGTTACCCCCCTCTTTAGGGTAGATGTCCCATCGTCTAGTCAAAGTGTTGGGTTTTGTGCCAAGCTTGCTGGGATGGAAATGGATAGTGATGTTGAATTGGCAGAGGTATTTAGACCATCATGCCTGTCTATGGGTCGGGATTTTAGTAGTGGAAAACTATTTGAAGTTCTTGTGGTCAGTGACAATATCTACAGGGTCAGCAGAGCCTTCCAGGTAGTGCTGCCAGTGTTTGAACACCTCAAAGATTGCTAAAAGTTCATTATCATGAACATCATAGTTTAGCTTGGGAGTGGTAAAGGTATAGGAATGAAAAGTGACAGGATGAATCTCACTTTTGGGATTGATAATGGAAAGAATGGCTGCAAGGGCATAATCTGAAGCATCGGTCTCCACAACCAAAGGTAGGTTGGGTTCCCAGTGATGCAGGATGGGTGCTGAGGTAAAGGCCATCTTAAGCAGGTCGAAAGACTTTTGACAGTCCTTGGTCCATGCCCATGGCATGCCTTTATGTGTCAGCCGGATAAGGGGTATTGTGATGTCTGAATAGTTGAAGATAAAGTGACAGTAGAAATTGGCAAAACCTAGGAAGGATTGGGTGTCCTTGACCTTCCTTGGTTTGGACCATTCACGGATGGTTTGACCTTGTCATCAGACATGGTGAGGCTGTTGGTACATAGGATGTAGCCGAGGAACCCGACCGTGTCTTTGTGCCATTTGCATTTACTGGCTTTGGCAAATAGGCTGTTTTTTCTGAGCCGATGGAGTACTTCTCAAATATGTTCCCGATGTTCCTCAAGTGAGTCTGAGTAGATCAGTATGTTATCTATGTAAGCAACAGCACAATGGTCTATCAGGTTACCGAGAATATCATTCATAAATCTCTGAAAGGCTGCAGGGGTGTTGGAGAGGCCAAACGGTATGACTAGCCATTCATAGGACCCATACCGGGTCTTGAAAGCAGTCTTCCATTCTTCTCCCTTGGCAATTTGGATCAGGTGATATGCATGCCAAAGGTCGATTTTTATGTAGATTTGAGCTTTTTGGGGGGGCATCTAGGAGGTCAGTGATTAGAGGAAGAGGGTACCAATCCTTCTTGGTTACTTTGTTTAGTGCCCAGAAGTCAACACATAGAGCCATCTTTCTTTCAGAAGAATAGAATTGGTGTACCATGCAGAGAACGAGAGGCTCTAATGAACCCCATGTTTAGCTGTTCATTGAGGAATTCATGCAGGGTTTCTAGTTCTGATTGTGACAACAAGTATAGGGGTGGATGAGGCATCTTAGTGCCATCTTCCAGGGTGATCTTAAGATCATAAGGTTGGTAGGGTCCTAGAGTGTGTCAGGAGTCGGATACTGACGGACTTCGGTACTGTCGAGGGGTGTTGTCGAAAGGTCGGGCGGACTATGGCCAAGTCCTGCAGGCCAAGAGTAGTGGCATTGGCTTCAATGTACTCATGCGTTGTGCCCTACTTGCCGTGCGTGCTACTGTATTTGCAACAGACAGATACTCAGGGGGATGCTGAAGATGCCGGCCCGAGTTGAGGACTTAACAGAAGAGAAGAAGGTAGAAGGGCCTAAGCCTAGTCGATACCCAGAATGAAGAAGTATGTACATGCATGTCCTACTTATATAGGTTAAGAAGTGACATGTGGAATAAGGAATGTGGGACAACAAGGTATGCAGAGCATGCGGCTATTGTCCACAACGAATAAAATTAGAATAAGGAATGTGACGCGGGGGTAAAACAATAAAAGAAAGGATAATAGAGTGTGCCCGAAGATAGGACAATAGGAGGTGCCAGACTATAAGACAAGGCTGGTAACCGAGGATAGTACAAGGACAGGAAGTCCCAAGGTAAAACGGACCGAGGAATGTGGATGGTGGATGTGCCGAGCCAGGACCGGCGCACCAAGTGTTATGCAGGTGATGCGGGCACTTGGTCGTGGATATAGGATGATTGCTCGGTCGGCACTGCCGAATGGTCGTGTCTCGGTATGGTACTTGACAGAGTGTCAGCTTTGGTTTTACTGAAGACATCAGCAAATTTATGATACTCTTTTGGGACATTTTCCAGATCGACTGGGTCAAGGGGAATGGATGGAACAGATGGGGCCTTGGCTGATTGTGCCAAAACAGCATCGATGGCCAAAAGGTCCTGACAGAAAACTTGCAAACCTTCTATTTTGCAGGCACATGCAAAGGTGGCTAAATTGACTAGGGCTATTTGCGGAGCTTCTAATTTCAGAGTGGATCCTGGTTGAGGCTATGGAGCAGCAGCAGATGCCAGCTGAACTGAAGCCGTTGGGACACACCTAGGGTCATTAGCAGTTTTTTGGAATGTAATACTGTCCAATACCCAATCAATCAATGGATTGTAGTGGGTGAGCCAGTTGTGACCGAGTACTACTGACACAGACAAATATAGTGACATGACATACATATGGATGGACTGTAATTGTCCTGACAGAAATTTGATCAGCAGTTCTACAGATTCAGTAATGACTGGGTTAGTAGTGCCATAAAATAATTTAAGGGGAATCAAGTCAACGGAAGTAGTAGGGATTTTATTTTCCCAAACATAGGAGGCTTCGATGAAGCAGTGAGTAGAGCCTGAATCAATTAGGCATTTAAGAGGGGTCGCTGAGGAACTCAGCACCAAAACAGAAGATAGAGGAATTATCAAAGAATTAAGATTAAGAAGGGCAGAAGCATTGAGCTTAACCTCAGTACTAGCACTTGCTGAGTCAATGCAACTCCCAGTGTGCTGGGGAGCCGGAGAGTTGCTGACTAGTTTTTTGACTGGGCCACCTCTATTGATTTCTCAGCTTTGATGCCCAAGGTGCTAGTCACCTTACAGGATCTAGATTGTGGGGGCATAATCGTAAGGGGTAAGAGGCACAGGAAGTAGTGTGAGTCTGAGTATACTTTCAGGCCTTGGTAATGCCAAAGGTATGGGTGGGAACCAGCCAAGTCCTACAGGCCAGTTGTAGTGGCTTGTCTTCAACATGCTCGTGTATTACACCCTACTTTCTGTGCATGCCACTGATGTGGAATGGAAGAGATACTTGGGAGAATGCCAAGAGTATTGGCCCAAGTAAAGGACTCTAGACAGAGGGAAGAAGAGCAGCAAGGAGTAACCTAGTTGATACTCAGACTGAGGAACTATGTACATGCATCCACTACTTTATATAGGTTAAGAGGAAGAATGTGAAATAAGGGTGGCATAAGACATGGACAAAAGAATAAGGTATGGAGACCATGTGGAAGTATTGTCCACAGTGGTCTAAAATAGAACAATAAGATATAGATGAGAATGAAACAATGAGATATGACTGATAATAAACGAGTAGAGGTGTGAGTGAGAATAGAACAATGAAAAGTAGCCAAATATAAAACAATAGGGCTCTCTCCGAATAATACAGTAGGCGACAAAACCATTCAAGTATTTTTGTCACGACCACACACTGTGCTCTGACTTACTCGGCAGTACCGACCGACTGACCATTACTCATATCACACCATGGTACATGGTTTCAGTTTGGTACACCTGGTTCATCACCTGGTTCATTATCCTTTCACCAACCCCCTATTATTTATCATCCCTACACTCTCTGTTCTTCCCCTCACTCGCTTACCCTTGGGACATTCACTACTCTTTGCCACTTACCCGCGGCCCTATTGTTTTATTCTCGGCCATTCCTTATTGTTCTATTCTTTCCCACAATCTCACCTGCTTATACTTCATTGTCTTCCCCTCACATTATTCTATTTTAATCGCTGTAGACAATACCTCCACATGGTTTTCATACCTTATTCTTTTTTTCATGTCTTATGCCACCCTTATTCCACATTCCGCCTCTCAGCCTATATAAGTAGTGGATGAGTGTACATAGTTCCTCAGTCTGAGTATCAACTATGTTTACACCTCTCTACTCTCCTCCTTCTGTTCAGAAGTCCTTACTCCAGCCAACACCCTCGGCATCTGCCTGAGTATCTTTCCCGTTACAAGTTAGTGGCATGCACAGGAGGCAGGGCACAATGCACGAGTACGTTGAAGCCAAGCTACCTCGACTGGCCTGCAGGACTTGGCCAGTTCCGACAGCACCATCAGCAGTACCAAGACTTGACAGTATACTCAGACTCACACTACCTCCTGTGCACCTTACCTGTTAAGTCTGCGTGTCAGGCGCTTAGCTATTACTTCTGAAAGGGCTATCTGGGTTGGCGGGAAGGTTTGTAACGGGGCCAAGGACCGAAGATGGAAGTCGGACGGACTACGGATGGAGACAGAAGCACCAGGAGCTTAGGGTCGGTTGCAGATTGGTTCGATCCGGTCACTGAAGGGTTCGAAGTCGAAGGGACTTGGCTTCAACTTATGTGTTGCGCCCTCCTCGATCGTCTGTCCCTAATTTCGGAAAGGAGATGGGAGTTTACTGGAAATGAATCGGAAACTAGGTGGTAGACTAAGTCGATATTCGTACTAGCAAACAGTCCAGTCGACTGGAAGACTATATACATGCGACTATCCTTGTACTATCTTTGCCGGTTATAAAACAAGGAGAAAGGGAGTACAAGGGGTCAATATAAAACAGAAAACAAGGGAGTGAGGTACGCGATGGTCCTGCATGTTGGTTATCAAAGTATTGAGTCTTTGGTTGGAGACGGACTCGGGGATGGTGTCTTGGTCGTGATGGGAATGGGAGCAGGAATGCGGTTTCTCGGTCGGACTTGTCGGGAATGGGAACTACAGAAAACAATCCTTCGTCCTTTCGGTCGGAAAGGTCTCGGAACAGAGGTGGGTGGTTGTGGGGGTTAGTGTGGGTTGTTGAAAGCATGGGCTATAACAGTATCCTGTCACTAGGACCGAGCCCTCGAGGTCCTAAGCTTGTCTTGCCGTGAATAGGGTGGAAAAGGATGTGGGAATGTTTTTAGGTGTTTGCACGTAATGGGCGTTCTCCGAGCGCCCATTTGATCCTTCGTATATAAGGGGTTTTTTCTTTTTATTGTCATTTTCCCTCTTGATTCCTCCCCATGTCGGACTTCATGCGGGATGTTGCGGTGGATGTGTTGGAGGAGATGGGTATCCTGAAAGCCCAGTACAAGGAACAGGTCCGTCTTCTGGAGGCGAAGCAGTCCTGGCAGGTGGAGGCCGCTCGGCAGGCTGAGGCAAAACAGAAGGCCAAGGCTATGAGGTTGGCAGAGGAACAGCGGCTGAAGGAGGTAGAGGAGCAGCGACTGAAGGAGGTAGAGGAGCAGTGGCTGAAGAGGTAGAGGAGCAGTGGCTGAAGGAGGAGGAGGAGAGGAAGGAGAAAGAAAAGGTCCGTGCCATTGAACAAGAGGTGTTGCTTCTGGAGTGTGCCCTTTTACTTGCACAAGAAAATGAAGGTTCAGAGGAGGACGAGGACAAGCAGATTTTTGGGGGTTCCAAAGATTCTTTGTCGGACCACCGTTCGTCCGTGGGTCCGGAAAACATTCCATCACCGTCCAGGGGGTATCCCAGGGGTGAACATCGTTTGGTACCCATGGTCAGACCCGGTTCTGCTGCGTTGAACACGGACCAGAAATGTCAGGAGCACAAGGAGGAGGGTGCTCGTATCTCTGCGGTGCAGAAGGCCCTCAAAAACCAAGTGGTTCATAAGGCACGGGAGGTTGGAAGGGAGGTGGGTCTCGGACCCTTTGAATCCAGTTGTCAGGCTTTGACTCAGTATCGTCCCAATTTGTATCAGACCATCGCCCTGGAGCACTCCTCATACCTGAGGATGGAGTCCTGCGATTTATGTCGCAAGCAAGAGAAGCAGTGCGAGTGGACAACAGCGGCAAAAACTTGTGTCCCCTGCTGGGCCAGTTGGGTGCGGTGTGAGGTGGACGGAGTGCCGGTTGTCCAAGGGGCAGCTACAAAGAAGCGGGGGCGGGAGGAGAAGGACGTTCCTGAAGCGTCCTCTTCTAAGAGGTCTAGGGTGGAAGTGGTGATTTCTCCTCCCCCGAAGGTTGGCTGCATGGAGATCATGGCCGTCCTGGGGTTGATCCAGGATGCTCTGATCGGTATGGACACCCGTCTTCAAGCTCTGGGAGCGGACGTCAAGAGGCTGTCCGATGCTTCCAAAATGCGGAACGCTATCCACACCGACAATCGGGACCGTCTGAAGTGGAACTGTTGGTGCGGCAGTCTTGCTCCGGCTTCTCATGCAACGGAGGATCGGACAGAATCGGATCCAGGCATGGTGGATGTGACGCCTAAGGCGGGGCGGTCCGTTAATCCGGTTGGTCCAGTGTCGGGGGTGAGTGAGGAAGGAAAGGGCAAGGGGGTGGACTTGTTCCATCATTACGATCCTTCCGATCCCCATGTTAATCATTCTCTGATCTATGGCGATGACTAGTTTGTTCGTAATTGTTTGAAGAATATTATTAATGATTCATGGCTAGATTCATGGTGGTCGTAGCAGTCGAGGCAGTCTTGGTTGTGGTTGTCATGGTGTTGTTACTAGGACTGGGTCGGAAAAAACTCGGGGGTGTCCTGCAAAAATGCGAGTTTTGGTAGTAACCGTGTCAGGGTATTTTCTTTAGTGAATTTATCATGTTATCAACAAGGGTCTAGGCTAAGCAAGAGATCTACAAGTGGTACCACTTGTCTAAGGGGCGGTACAGTTTTGAGGGTCATGATTTCCTGAGTGGAAATTTCTCAGGGGTTGAATTTGAGCACTACGGCACAGGTACCAAGAATCAGTCCGGACGTAGGCTAAACAAAGTAGTACTCAATACCCTATCGATCATTGGATCACGGTAGGTGAGCCTGTGGTGTCCAGTAACTAGAATCTGACGGGTTTTCAGAGGGTCACGGTCAAAACTTATCGATGGGTGGTCATGGGTGTTTTGGGAACTGAAGAGAGTGGATGCGTTGTTTGTTTTTCTCCGTGGGCACTGTCGACTTGTTCAATGCAAACGACTGGTGCTAGAGCCGGGGGCCTGTGCCTAATCCTTGGATTCCGAGGCGTCTGATGCCTCAGATTCCTCGTCGACTTCTTCTGCTATGGAGGCTGCGTGTCCTTGGGTGACCATGGTAGGGGATCTTGGGCATTCTTTGGCTGTGTGACCCAATCTACTGCAGAAGAGGCAGAGGTTCTGTTTGAATCGGCGTTGGCGTTCTTGTGGCATAAGTTTTCCGTCTTTCCCTAGTCTGGACGAAAGATCCATGGTAGTCCTGCTGCCACTGGACGGGGTCGCGGGTTGGCCTACATTGGCCATCTTATTGCCCGTGTTAGGGGCGGAGTATGTGTTCACAGAGGTTCTTCCTCTATCGTATGGGCGGTCGAAGTTCCGGTTTGAGGCAGATTCTCTGGTGACTTCTGATCGACATTCCCAGTAACAGGCATCGATGGACTGGGATAGGAGGCAGAGTTGGAGTAGGGAATGCGGTTTTCCTACTCTGGAGATCTCGTCCTTGATCCTCCCGGGAAGTCTGTTGTAGAATTGCCAACAGAGTGCGGCATCGCCCCAGTGGACGCAGGTGGCTAGTCGGTTGAATTCGACTACATAATTTGTGATGCGCTGGTTGTCGCGCATGCAGAGGTTTTCGAGGTCCGCTTCGGCCTCTCCTTCCGGGTCATGGGGTCCAAAGTTAGTCTTGTGTTCAGAAACAAACTCGTCATAGTCGTAGAGCCAGTCTGGCTCGTCGGGGGTGGTGAGGGCTGGTTCAAACCAATCCAGGGCGGTACCGGTCAGGTACGATAATACATAGGTTACCTTGGTGCTGTCGGAGTTGAAAGCGTCAGGGCAGTCACGGAAGTTCAGCATACACTGCACTAAAAAGGCTTGTAGCTTCCTCGAATCGGATCCATCGAAGGGATCCGGGTCTTGAACCTTGGTGGCACGGGGGGCTGATCTTCTAGGGGAGGCCAGATTACTTGCTAACATAGCGATGGCCTGGGTGAGGTCGGGCACATTGTTTGGCCCTATAGCGGGGGCTCCTCCTGGTGGTGGAGGGGGTGGTGCTGCAGCGGGATGGGGCTGGGCGACAGGCAGTGGTACGGCAGGGGGTGGCGCAATGAATGGTGGTGCAGCCTGTGGGGGGGCAGCACGCAGTGGTGGTGCAAACAGTGGTGGTATGAAAGGGGGAGATGCGAGGTACGGGGGTACCGTGGATGATGATCCGGACATGGTCGGTACTGCTGAGGATGATCCTGAACTGGAGGGCATCTCTGGGGGTGACAGTTGGTTGGTCACCGGGGGGTTCACGAGGAATGGGTTGGTCATACTCAAGCGTAGGCGTAAGTCCATATTTGAGAATCTGGAGTCTGAAGAGGGTTCTGGGGGGTGCGCGGGGGTCTGAGGCATCTGAAAACTTGGTCCAGGGATGGGTAGTTCTCGGGGGACGGAGGCATGGCAGGCAGACACCTGGGTGATTGTCCGTAGGGCTTGCGAATGCATGATTGGTCTTGAGCCCATGATGATCAGGAGTGTGAGTACGAATATACTGTTAAGTCTGTGTGTCAGGCGCTTAGCTATTACTTCCGAAAGGACTATCTGGGTTGGTGGGAAGGTCCGTAACAGGGCCAAGGACCAAAGACGGAAGATAGACGGACTATGGACAGAGACAGAAGCACCGGGAGCTTAGGGTCGGTTGCGGATTGGTTTGATCCGGTCACTGAAGGGTTCGAAGTCGAAGAGACTTGGCTTTAACTTATGTGTTGCGCCCTCCTCGATCGTCTGTCTCTAATTTCGGAAAGGAGACAGGAGTTTACCGGAAATGAATTGGAAACTAGGTGGTAGACTAAGTCGATATTCGTACTAGCAAACAGTCCAGTCGACTGGAAGACTATATACATGTGACTATCCTTGTACTATCTTTGCTGGTCATAAAACAAGGAGAAAGGGAGTACAAGGGGTCAATATAAAACAGAAAACAAGGGTGTGAGGTATGCGATGGTCCTGCACGTCGGTTATCAAAGTATTGAGTCTTCGGTCGGAGACGGACTCGGGGATGATGTCTCAGTCATGATGGGAATGGGAGCGGGAACATGGTTTCTCGGTCGGACTTGTCGGGAACAGGAACTACGGAAAACAACCCTTCGTCCTTTCGGTCAGAAAGGTCTCGGAACAGAGGTGGGTGGTTGTGGGGGTTAGTGTGGGTTGTTGAAAGCATGGGCTATAACATTATGGCTTAATGATTATGACCCTACAACCCAGATCTACCACCTGCTAGGTGACTAGTGCCCCAGACACCAAAACTGAGGAATCAGTAGAGGAAATCAAGCCAAATGACTCGGCAGGTGCAGGACCTGAGGTTAAGCTTAATGCCTCTGCCTTTCTTAATCCTAATTCCTTGGTAATCCCTCTATCTTCTATTTTGATACCGAGTTCCTCAGCGACCCCTCTTAAATGTCTGATCGATTCAGGTTCTACTCACTGCTTCATAGAATCATCCTATGTTCGGGAACATAAGATCCCCACCACTTCCGAGGATTCAATTCCTCTTAAACTATTTGATGGAGCTACTAACTCGGTCATCACTGAATCTGTAGAACCACCAGTCAAATTTCTGTCAAGACAACTACAGTCCATCCGTATATACATCATGTCACTAGATTCGTCTGTATCGGTAGTACTCAGTCATAACTGGCTCACCCACTACAATCCATTAATTGATTGGGTATTGGGCAGTATTACATTCCGAAAAACCGCTAATGACCCTAGGTGCATCCCGAAGCCTTCGGTTCAGTCGGCACCTGCCGCTGCTCCACGGCCTCAACCAGGATCCTCTCCAAAATTAGAAGCTCCGCAGATAGCCCTAGTCAATGCAGCTGCCTTTGCATGAGCCTGCAAACTAGAAGGTTCGCAAGTTTTCCATCTGGACCTTTTGGCCATCGACGCTATCTCAGCATGATCAGCCAAGGCCCCATCTGTTCCATCCATTCCCCCTGATCTGGTTGACCTTGAGAACGTCCCAAAAGAGTATCACAAATTTGCTGACGTTTTCAGCAAAACAAAAGCTGACACTCTAGGACCCCACCGACCCCATGATCTTAAGATCACCCTGGAAGATGGCACCAAGATGCCTCATCCACCCCTATACTCGTTATCACAATCAGAACTGGAAACCCTGTGCGAGTTCCTTGATGAACACCTGAACATGGGGTTCATCAGGGCCTCCCGTTCCCTGCACAGAGTGCCAATCTTATTCGTCCGAAAGAAAGACAGCTCCCTTTGGCTATGCATTGATTTTTGAGCACTAAACAAAGTGTCTGAATTGCCAAAGGAGAAGAATGGAAGACTGCCCTCAAAATAGGTACAGGTGCAATCAGTTGGTCCAGCAAACTTCAAACCATCGTAGCCCTCTCTACCACTGAGGCAGAATTTGTTGCTACCGTTCATGCTGGAAAGGAAGTGGTCTGGTTTAGGCAGTTCCTTGGTGAACTTGGGTATACATTTGATTCACCCTCTATCCTTTGCATTGACAACCAATCTGCAATCTCTGTTTCCAAAAACCCTGAACACCATGGTCAGATGAAACACCTTGATTTGCAATTCTTCTGGCTTTGTGATGAAGTTGCGGGTGGCACGCTCAGTCCTCTCTTCATTCCCACCACTGACATGGCTGCTGATCTACTCACCAAGCCATTGGAGCAAGTTAAAGTGGAGAGATGTAGGAAACTGATGGGGATTGAAAAGTGTATGTGAGTATTGCAGTGGTAACTCATCAGGGGGGGTGTTGGGTCATGATTTTATTCCCCTGCATTTGTGTTTTTCACTTGCATGTTTGTTTCTCTTTTGCGCTTTTCACTTTTACATTTGCGTTCTCTGGCACTTAAAATAAGCGCACATAACGATGCACCATTGCACACCTTTGGGTCTTGTCTTTAGCATCCATATTGACAAGCCCCAAAGGCCATTGTTGCTCTCTGTGTGTGACAGTTAAGAGACTCTAGACCTTCCCTGCCAACATGAGTTATGTCAAAGAATCACATGCACCTTGTCTCAGAATTCAGGGTACATTCTGATATCTAGTTTACATCCTGAAAACCATCCTTGTCCAATCAGAATCCAGTGACTCATGCCATCTGAGACATAATGAGTCATTTCTAAAATAGGAGTTCCAATAGTGTGTCATCTTCTAAGACATTACTTAGCTTGTTCCTAGTAATCTCCTTATTTAACAATAGAAAAGGGGATTTAGACCAATCTTGAGCATGTGATTAAGAAAAGAGGCTGTGCAGTAAGGATCTAATGTTTTACCCTAATATTTGCATGAGACAGGGAGTGTCTCAGGTTAATATTTGTGTGTTTCTATGAAGAAACTGGCAACTTGGATCTGGGCTTGAATCTGGCTAGAGCCTGACATTTTGGACAGTGGAGTTTGAATTTCAGGCCAAACCTTCGGTGGTGAACAATAGATGTTGTATTAAGGATTATTAAAGGATTAATGAATATTGTGAACCACTAAAAGATTGGAGAAAAGTCCAATAGAGAATATTTGAACAGAATAGACCAAGTTAATTAGCAAAACAAACGCTATTTGAGCAGACATTAATAGTACATTAAGAGGCTCTTCTTTTTTTGTACTTTAGTCTTTTCTAATGTTTTTGTGCTTTGTTATCTACCCTTATTCAGTGTTTTTCAAGAGATCCCCTACAACCTTTACCCTTCTAGGCATGCTCTCAATCAACTTCTGACACACCTCTGGCTCTATCTTCTCCCATTCCACTCCAATCCTCTCCCATAGCTCATGCACTCTACTAGGGGGGTGTTCATGGTCAGAAAACCACTCAGTGACCTTCTTGCACATGTGCTTGGGGTCATTATCCTGTTGAAAAATAATGTCAGTAGAATCTTTGCCATAATACTCCAGGATAGCCTGAAGCTCATCATCCAAAATCTGCTTATACAACTCTCCATCCATCCTTCTATCAATTTTAGCAGCATAGCCAGGTCCTTCCCACAACATACAACCCCATACCATCACAGAACCTCCACCAAACTTCAGTGTTCCCTCAACTAGCCTATCATTCAAAGGCTCTCCAGCCTTTTTGTATACCCATCTCCTTCTATCTGACCCCAATCGATTGATTTTGGTCTCATCTGACCAGACAACATGCTTCCAGTCCTCTAGAGTCCACTCCAGATGAGCTTCTGCAAACTCCCTCCTTGCCTTCCTATGCCTTGCACTAAGAAGTGGCTTCTTTCTCTTTACAAATGCCTTTATCCCAGCCTTCTTCAGGTTCCTCCTTACATGCTTGGATGTCACTGGTTCATTGAGAATGTTTTTAGCACCTGGGTACCCTGGGTTGCATTCTCAATCTTCCCTCTTTGCATGAGCGATATAATATGGTAGATGTTGGAGGGGGATATCTTGGATGGGCAACCACCAGTGGCCTTGGGTATATCAGGAAAGTGTTTCCTGTGAATGGTAGAGATAGAGCCAACAGAGACACCAAGGTAAGAGGAGATGTAGTGGCTAGAATGACCAGTTTTGAGCAATTAGATGATAGAGTCAACTTTAGCAGCAGAGAGAGGCTTCATGGTTCTGAACAAGGGATGTTTGGCTTTTTTTAGACAGAAACAAACTATAAAAAGGTTCACACAGTGTCATTTCCAGCCCTGTATATACAATTTATTGCATTAATAACTGTGAGGGACAAAACTGTTCAAATGCTTCATTTTTTTAAATAATTAATATCTCAATGAATATTGAGAGTTATGTAATCCTAATGGGAAAGATGAAAAGCACTTTGGAAAGAGAGTTAAACAGTATGTGAAATTGCTGAAAGGGAAACACTTGAAGTCAGTCGCATCTCCCGGGACTCAGCCATGCCCCCATCCGGCATGGTATACTTCCTGGGTATGATGGGCCAGCATCGATTTTGGCCATCGGAGAAAGGCTTGGAGAATGTGGCACCTTCAGGTGTGTTCAAATGTTCAAAACACTTGAATGGTTTTGTCCCCTACTGTAAGTGAATAGTGAATGTCCTGAGGGAAACAGGTAAAGGAAAGGATGGGGGATGAAAGAATAATAAGGAATAGGAGGGGTGGTGTAGCAGTTATGTGCAGTAGCTAGATACAGAAGGACTCAGTGAACGGGTGGTTCACTAGTATGTATTATTACTATACCTAGATACAGAAGGACTACTATATAATCAGTGTCTTTGTATCTAGGCATGCAAAGGGAATACACACCTCAGTGAACGGGCAGTTCACTGAGGGGCTGCTTTCTAGTCATTCAACATATATATGGTCCCAGTCAAACATGACCGAAACCTCCATACCTTACTGCATTTGGTGCTTACACATCTTAGTTCCAACAGGTGGGATGAGGGATGTGAACCAAATGATGAACCAAATGTACTGAGCTGAGACCACCTACTAGTAAGGAATGGCTTGTCACCGGTGTGTGGGGTTAACAGTAAAGGTCATTCAGTTGGTACTACACAGTGTACCATGGCTCAGTATTGTGGGCTTGACATGCCCTATTCTGGGAGTGATTGGGGGAGATATTGCAGTTTTGGTGTTGAAGATATATATAAAATGACTCAATAATCCCTGGTTCTAACACTCTCAGCTTGACCTGCACCCGCACCCAAGGACACCTGACCTGGTATCCCATGCAGGTTGGCCCAACCCATGCCACTCCCTAGATATAATAATACCCAGCTTAAATCGCATGCCCCATTCACCTTTGTCTGAGACAAATTAGTAATATATTTTATTAAGATTTGTATATATAGCTTGTTAGTGAGATTAAATGAAACAAGCCCTCAAACTATTAAATATCATTAATATCCCTCAATCTACACAGTGCACAAGCACCAGACTTGATAGTACTGGCATTCGTGCTGGTGCCCAAGTGCAGCTCATCACCTCTCCATTGACATCGGCATCTTGTAGTCACTGACATTACACATTGCCAAGGGTTGGTTGCTAGATGATCTTGTAGGTAGAGGGGGGACGGACATCGGAAACAGAGCACATGTAGGCTATTGGAAATAGGCACAATGGCTGACTTGATGCATGAGTGCAATATTAACATTTCAATGAGTTTATGGGTGAGGGGGAGCTCAGGAAGGAAAGATATGTCAAAATACTTGGCTAGATTGATCCAGAGGTTCAGTGCTATACAGGGGCCATATGTCTCATGTAGGTGTTTCGAGTTTTAACACGAGTGATTCATGGAGGGCTGGATGGTTGCTTTGATCACAAGCTGGATTAGAATGACGCCTTCATCATTGTATCTCCCACAGAGTAGGACACCAATCTTCCTGGTTCCATTGTTAGAGGTATTTGAGGACACAGTGTGATAAGAGGTGGTGTGGGATAGAACGTAGGAACGAGCGAATAGGATCAAGTGTATGCATTCAGGTGGTGTCCATCATCTATTGTGAATGCATTTAGCATGGCATAAGTCTCAGTATGAAGCCGAGGTGTTACGGTTGCCTAGGTCTCCTTTATGCATGTTGCTCAAAGGTATGTCAAAGGTATATACCAAGGAGTGGCGATATCACTACTCTTGTTAGTACTTTGAGAGATGTTGGTCACTTTTACAACATTTCATATTCTGGATGTCTTACAGGGGTTCCAAGTTGATATGGGTCTTGTGAAATCGTTGCCCACCTTGGTCGACTGTATATATATTTTTGCTTCACACATAAAGTATGTATATGCAAGTAAACATAGAACTGTTCCGCTGGTCGAGGGGAAGAGCTCTAATTATATAAGTTCAAGAAATTTGGACGTTTTAATCATTTGTTTGATGGAGGTGATCGTTATCTAGTCCATACCTAAAGAGATCCAGGGGAATCAAAAAAAGTATGCGCTGGAACCCAAGGCCCATAAATTGGACTCTAGCCCCACTTGCATAGGTGGGAAGAGTAGAAACTTTCTCTCAGAAATCTCTTCTCAACAATCCCAGCCTCCTCCCAATTGCCTCCTTCCGACGCCATGATTTTTGCAGCAAAATTCGCCACTCTCTTTCTTATCATCCACCATCTCGATTCAACCCTTGCATCACCCGCAGCGACCCTGGGCGGAGTCGTTGATCAAATCATCAAGGAGACATCTCGACCGGCGAAACGGGATATTCCAGACCTATGTGTGGAGGGTGACACATTGATTATGAGGGTGTGCGACCTTGAATATAGCGACGATGTGTTCGAGGACTGGTGCCAGGGCCCTGACGAAACTACCTATGAATTGTATGGATTTTGTCCCGATGGCACAATGTGTATGGATACAGTGGGTCCTCCTCCTGAACTAGTACAACATGCTATGTGCATTAGTCGTCCCTTCTATAACTCTGGCGGAGAACCATCAGACCAGCAAAGTGGATTCCAGAATGTTAGCGATTTTTCCGCGAACCCCGCGCAGCGTATGGTATCAGTCACGGTGGAGAAAAATTTGCCCAATGCTTCTGTCTCTGCTTATCTTGAAGGTGTGTCCTGAAAATCCTCACCTGGTGGTTGCTGGTGCTGACTGTCGCCTAATATATATAGGCAGTGATGAAAATTATGTCATAGAGGCAAATCAAGGGATTGTGGGTTCTCGGCGCGGCACAGCCCAAAAGACTTGCTTATACAACAGACTCCATCGAGTGTGCGAACCCACGGGCCAATTCGACCTTTTTATCAATGACACCATTGACATTACGTTTGGCCTGAGCACTGGCCAAGTAGCGAGGCTTTACTATTTTATCTTGAGCAATGCATTTTAGTTGAAGAAGTACTGTGGTAGAGCAGGGAATAAGAGCGTTCTCAAAAGTCCACACATTCAATAACTTACTATAGTTTTATAGTTCGGTTGGCGAAAGTCATGAGAGAAACTTCTTAAGCACGTGATGGTGCCTACTGTGGCTCACATGTCGTAACATACACACACTGAAAGTCAAACATGACAAGAGGGAAAAACCAGTGACCCCATCGCATATCAATGTTTCGCCATTTTAACGTATCTAACGTAAACCAGTAAGTCACTTACGCCACCGGTAGCTCTCCAGCTCTCTCTCGTGCGGCTCGGGCGTATATTCGCTCGGTTCCCCATCGAAATCCTCCGATATATATTTGAGTTGGCTGCCAACCACCTTCCAACTGCGTTGTCACTTTATCTTATTACGAGAGCTGTCCCATCCTTGGATCATCCCTATCTTGTACCACACAGCCTCATTGAGTGGCTATCCGCTTCAACTTCCTCATGCTGACCTTGTGAGGAACCTCTTCATCTCAGAGTTTGTGACCAGTGTTCCCTTCAAATATCAAGACTTTTCGAAGCTGAAAAATCTCGCCCTTTCTGAACTCAATTTATCCAGTCTGGGCGAAATCTGTACTGTTACCCATCTCACTATCAATTATTACCGAGGCTTTCGGGATTACCCGTCATTCCGTTCTATCACCCATCTATATCTACCAAATTCTGAGTTCGCTTTCTTGCAACGTGCTTGGAATCCAGAGAAATTTCCTCATCTCACTCATATAGTGTGGGGAATGATGTCTGCCCAAGAACACCCATTGTACATCTCTGCCTTCCTGGAACGAATGACCCAGCCAGGATTTGATAATTTGCGGCTCATTGGTTTGCAATGTTTGGTGGAGCCCGAGCTCGGGCGAAACCTGCTCTACAATGATCAGCGGTTGGAAACCGCACTCCAAAACAGCCCTTATCGAGACAACCGCAAGATCGTCGTCGTCCCTGGAGACGGCACTTTGCATTGGAGAAATTGGTTCCGGTATGAAGACATCTGGGAGGTCGCGGAGCGGCTCCTTTCTCAAAGTGAGTACCGTGTGGGAGCAGAACGTTGACCACCATGTACTGATGACGTCCCAGAGACCATATCCTTGGATGTTTCGTCGAAACGGTACACATGGCCATAATTTTTCTGCGTAGGGGCGTCTGACCTTTTTTACCCGTAATTTCAACCTGTGATCATTATAGCTGTTAAAGTGTGAGTGTTGATCTCGGGCATTAGTATAATAATGCCTTTGATCAAATGCAGGTGGATTTGAATTAGCCAATTCAACCTCCAAGTGACATTTACAAGCCATTTAATGGATCTTACACATAGGAGATTTATTAACTCATAAACACCATCTGATTGTATCTTAACTTTGATGTATCATTTGTTGGTTTTTCAGGAAGACATCCTGACCACTATTGGAGCGGTGTCTTCAGGATTACACAGACAGAGATGATTGCTGCTTTCGAATCCCAAACAATGAGATTTTCAATAATAAACAACCTTGAGCAAGAGTGTTACGCAATGAGTCGAGGGATTTGGGTTTCTTGAGAAAGCTCAAGATATTGGACCCAGGCTCTTCTTGATTGATCGTCAATCTTACTACAAATGCGAAATTTATTAATTCATTAATATCGTCTGATTGTCTGATTGCCTAATAACTGTTATTTGCCGTTTGTTGATTTTTCAGGGTGCAGTCCCTTTCACATGTCGACTATTCTTGGAGTGGCGTCTTCAGCGGTTACACGGACGAAGATGATTGCTACTTTGGATCTCAGACAATGAGGTTGGCAACAATAGGGATTTGGGTTCCTCGAAAGCTCGACACATTGGAGCCAGTGTCATGATTGATCGCATGATCACTCCCATGCTATATCGCATGTTTCCACTGCAACCTGGCGTAATGGTTATGGAAGAGGCAAAGAGCCAGGAGACCATTATCTTCTGGTCTGGAAGGTTTATCTATAATTTGGCGTGAACAAGACAACCCGAAGAAATTTCTGACGGTGAAAAACCTTGCTCTTTGTCCCAAGCAACTCAGCGACCTATCTCACTTGCATCCAGCAGGACATACTTAGATCACTTTCTGTGTCGTTTGTCATTCTAATCCATTATTTAATTCATCATTTATCTTTATAATCATTTCACTTTCATGTCTCGTGAACATGTTTTTAGACCCCAATGAAACCTGTCCATCTCGCATGCTGTTGTCTGAGGCATCAACACACTCCCTGGCTATGTGGTCATGCTATTTTCTTTATCTTTTTATCTGTATCTGTCATTTATTTTTATTTCCCAAAACGAAATAGGCTGGGGGATATCCAACAATCTAGGACTTGGGATTGGATAATTTATAGTTATCGGTCGAAACTCGGAGCCTAAATATACTTCTAACTTTTGTAAACAACTTCACTAATCATACAGTACGGGACAGCAAACTCAACCAAAAATTTCAACCCAATTTTCTGGTGAAATCGGCTTGTTGAAATCGATAATAGACCATTAAATGAAGTATCTAACATCAAAATAAAGTCAATGTAACAAGCAAAAAAAAAAAAATTCTAAAATTATTTTTATTTTGGACATGTCAAAATTTTGGCCACACCCCAAAAAAAAACTGAAAAATATGGAAAAAATGTGCAATCAATAGCTATGACTGAGTAGAATATGATTCTGGTAAAAGTGTGAAAAAAATAAATAAAAAAAACTATACACCATATTCATAAACAAATAAATAGAAATAAGGAACAATCATTACCCAGCTTTGAGACACTGCATAATGCCTGCTGGCCGCCATCCAAAATGCAAAAGAAACATTACTGGACTGCAAACTCAGAATAAGGATCAGGTTACTGAAGCAGATGAACATATAGAGTGTCCAACAACACCTACGGATTATGAATCTGACAGGGAATTGCCAACTTCTGTGAACATTTTTTACAACCATGCCATGGGTGGAAGAAATTTTGGTTTAGAGGGAGAGGAGACTGAGAGTGAAGGAGCCTCTGAAGCACACAATTATGAATATGAGGACTCAGAAGAGGATCCAGATTCAGAATGGTACAAGGATGATCTTCAAGAAAGGCTCTTTGATTTTGCTGTCAACCAGGGAGATGACTTAAAGAATGAAGATTGGGTGCCATCTCAGTTGAGGGAAAAAAAGCAGCGAGAAGGCAGTGTAAGGATGATAAAGAATAGGGGGGTGGGGTAAGGATAATGAACCAGATGATGAACTGGGTGTACCGAGCCAAAACCATGCATCATGAGGGATGATATGAGTAAGGGTCAGTCGGTCAGTACTGCCGAGCACAGTGTGTGGTTGTGACAGTATTCCCCCTCTAGTGGCTGAACCCATGAAGCTGATAGGCAGTATGAGATTCACAAGTATGGGTGAGGGCTGGAGGAGGCAACTGTCTTGGAGGGGGCTGTTGAATAGAGGTGGGTGGTAGAGGCCTCCTAGGCTGGATAGTGTTTTTTATCATGCTTGTGACAGCCCATTAGAATGGAAGGGCTTTTTGTCAGAAATTGGTGGCTCAGGTTAGCCGATCCTGACATAGGTTGGTGACTCTGCATGAGTAGTTTGGCAGGGCTAACGGGTGATGGCCGGAAAGATGGTCCGACCCAGGTTCAAGAAGGTTTGGGTGAGGATGAAGTAGAATGGAGGGAGTGAAGGAAAATGAGAAAGAAGAGAAGAGAGCATGTTTCGGTAAAGACAAAAAATGAAAAATAGATGTAAAAAAAAGAAAAATGGTGAGGAAGAGGAGGCATATAGGAGCCCTTAGTTGGGCTCTAGAGGCCATGGGCCTGGTTTATTGGGATAGGCAAAGTGGAATTCTGCTACAATCTCGGGAGCATTACCAAGTTTGGTTGCTACTAGCCAAGATGTTTCATCTTCAGTACCTTCATAACCTGTCAATCGGACAAGGTAGAGCAGGGGGCAAGGCCTGCATCTTCTGTCGGTTTTTGAGTCAAGGATTTTGGTGATTTTGTACTTGATTTCTCTGTCGATTTTGACAGCGGGAGGTGGAGGCTGAACTCAATCGGGTATGGTATTGGGGGTAGAGGGTTTGAGCATCAAAACATGGAAGACCAGGTGTACTGCCCGCATAGAGTTGGGTAAACAGAGGCTATAGGAATGGGTGCCAACTCAAGCTATTACTTTGAAGGGGCCAAGATATTTCTCTGCTAGTTTCTTGGAGGGTCGAGTGGTGGGGAAGAATTGAGCTTTAACAAATACCAAAGTTCTGACCAGAAACTCGGGAGCGGCAAGTCTGTAGGAGTCTGCCAAGGCTTGGTATCATGATTGGGCATGGCTAATGTGTTTTTTCAGAGCTCTATGGAGCTGATCTAGATCTACAGCAAATTCGTGCACTCAAGAGGATGCAAGGTCATGCTCGGGGTGTACAGTGAGGTTTGGGTGATGTCCCTTGTTGGTGAAGAAGGGAGAGATGCCTATGGTGGCATTTGGAGCATTATTGTAGGCAGATTTGGCTAGTGGCAACAATTCAGACCAATTGTCCTGTTGGTAGTTGCAGTAGACTTGAAGGTACTGTTCCAGTGTCTGGTTTACTCATTCGGTTTGGCCATTGGCTTCCGGGTGATAGCCTGAGGTGAAGTGTAGGTGCATGTCAAGAGCTTCTCCGAGTGACATGAAGAAGTGGGAGACAAACTTGCTTCCATGGTCAGATGTTACATGACTTGGTACACCGTGCTTGGAGAAGACGTGAAGTACAAACAGTTTAGCCAATTTGGCAGAAGTGATTGTATCAACTGTAGGAATGAAGATACTTTGTTTGGTGAGTCTGCAAACTATCACTAGTATCGACGTGAAACTGGAGGACTGAGGAAGTTGCTTAATAAAATCCATGGATATGGAATTCCATGGTTGTTTGGGAATGGGGAGTTGTTTTAGAAAGTGGTAGGGTTTGTGATGCTGCGATTTCAAACGCATACATGTGGTACAGGATTTGCAGAAGTCGATAACCAAGGTGCACAAGCCTGGCCAGATGTATTTGCGGTGGACCAGGGCTAGTGTTTTATTTTGACCGAAATGTCCTGAGAGGATGTGGTCATGCTTGTATTGTAGGATGCATAGTCTGAGGTTGTTGGCATTGGGGACATAGATCTGGTTGTCTAACCGAAGGAAACTGTCTGGGGTTTGTATCCATCTTGGGTTTGATGTTTCGGGAGTGCCGAGATGGGGCATTGCCATTGGATCAGTTGGGAGGGCTGAACATATGTCAGAATGGAGTTTTTCTGAGTCCATGATGATGCTTGCTTGTAGGGTTGGAATGATAAGTTGCATTGCTCAAAGGGATTCCACTAATTGAGTAGTTGTAAAGATTGGTCGGAGGTTTTGGGGGTTGATGGTGCCATAGTTGTTACCCCCCTATTTAGGGTAGACATCCCATCATCTAGTTAAAGTGTTGGGTTTTGTACCGAGTTTGCCAGGACAGAAATGGATAGTGATATTAAATTGGCAGAGGTATTTGGACTATCGTGCCTGTCTCTGTGTCAGGACTTTAGTGGTGGAGAAATATTTGAGGTTTTTGTGGTTGGTGATGACATCTATGGAGTTGGCAGAGCCTTCCAGGTAGTGCTGCCAATGCTTGAATGCCTCAAAGATTGCTAAGAGTTCCTTGTCATGAACATCATAGTTTAGTTTAGCTTGGGAGCAGTAAAGGTGCAGGAATGAAATGCAATGGGATGAATCTTGCCTTCTGAATTGATAACAGAAAGGATTGCCACAAGGGCATAGTCTGAAGCATCAGTTTCCATGACTAGGGGTAAGTCGGGTTCCCAGTGATGCAGGATTGGTACCAAGGTGAAGGCCGTTTTGAGCAGGTTGAAGGACTTTTGACAGTCCTTGGTCCAAGCCCATGTCATGCCTTTACATGTCAGCCAAGTAAGGGGTATGGTTATATCTGAATAGTTAAAAATGAAGCGATGGTAGAAATTGGCAAAACCTAGGAAGGATTGGATGTCCTTGACTTCCTCAGTTTGGGCCATTCACAGATGGTTTTGATCTTGTCATCAGACATGGTGAGGCCATTGGTACGTAGGATGTAGCTGAGGAATTCGACCATGTCTTTGTGCCATTCACATTTGCTGGCCTTGGTGAATAAGCCATTTTTTCTGAGTTGGCAGAGCACTTCTTGGATATGTTCTCGGTGTTCCTCGAGTGAGTCTGAATAAATTAGTATGTCGTCTATGTAGGTGACAGCACAATGGTCTATCAGGTCACCAAGAATGTCATTCATGAACCTCTGAAAGGCCACAGGGGCATTGGAGAGGCCAAATGGCATGACTAGCCATTCATAGGACCCATACTGGCTCTTGAAGGTAGTCTTCCATTCTTCTCCTTTGGCAATTCAGATCAGATGGTACATGTGCTGAAGGTTGATTTTTGTATAGATTCGAGCTTTTTGGGAGGTGTCTAGTAGGTCAGTGATTAGAGGGAGAGGGTACCGGTCCTTCTTGGTCACTTTGTTTAGTGCTCAAAAATCCACGCATAGCCAAAGGGAGGCATCTTTCTTTTGGACAAATAAGATTGGTACTCCATGCGGAGAATTGGAGGCCCTGATAAACCCCATGTTCAGGTGTTTGTCAAGGAATTCGCACAGGGTTTCTAGTTCTAATTGTGATAACAAGTATAGGGGTGGATGAGGCATCTTGGCACCATCTTCCAGGGTGATCTTCAGATCATAGGGTCAGTGGGGTCATAGAGTGTCAGCTTTTGTTTTGCTGAAAACATCAGCGAATTTGTGATACTCTTTTGGGATGTTTTCCAGGTCGACCAGATCGGGGGGAATGGATGGAATGGATGGGGCCTTGGCCGATTGTGCCAAAACAGCATCGATGGCCGAAAGGTCCAGATGGAAAACTTGCGAACCTTCTAGTTTACAGGCTCATGCAAAGGCGGCTGCATTGACTAGGGCTATCTGTGGGGCTTCTAATTTCGGAGAGGATCCTGGTTGAGGCCATGGAGCAGCAGCAGGTGCTGGCTTAACCAAAGGCTTTGGGACACACCTAGAGTCATTAGTGGTTTTTTGGAATGTAATACTGCCCAATACCCAATCAATCAACAGATTGTAGCAAGTGAGCCAGTTATGACCGAGTACTACCGATACAGATGAATCTAGTGACATGACGTACATACGGATGGACTGTAGTTGTCTTGACAGAAATTTGACTAGTAGTTCTACAGATTTGGTGATGACTGAGTTAGTAGTGCCATCAAATAGTTTAAGAGGAATTGAATCCTCGGAAGTGGTGGGGTAGAGCCTGAATTGATCAGACATTTAAGAGGGGTCACTGAGGAACTCGGTATCAAAACAGAAGATAGAGGGATTACCAAAGAATTAGGATTAAGAAGGGCAGAAGCATTAAGCTTAACCTCAGTTCCAGCACCTGCCAAGTCGACGTAACCCCTGGTGTTCTGGGGAGCCAAAGAGTTGCTGATTAGTTCTTTTAACTTGGTTACCTCCACTGATTTCTCAGTTTTGGTGTCTGAGGCACTAGTCGCCTCGCGGGTGGTAGATCTGGATTGTAAGGGCATAATCATTAAGCGGTAAGGGGCACAGGAGGTAGTGTGAGTCTGAGTATACTGTCAGGCCTCGGTACTACTGATGGTGCTGTCGGGACTGGCCAAGTCCTACAGGCCAGTCAGGGTGGCTTGGCTTCAATGTACTCGCGCATTGTGCCCTGCCTCCTGTGCATGCCACTAACTTATAATAGAAAAGGTACTCAAGTGGATGCCAAGAGTGTCGGCCTAAGTAAGGACTTCTGAATAGAAGGAGGAGAGTAGGGAGGCCTAAACCTAGTTGATACTCAGACTGAGGAACTATGTACACGCATCTGCTACTTATATAGGCTGAGAGGCAGAATGTGGAATAAGGGTGGCATAAGACATGGAGAAAAGAATAAGGTATGAAGACCATGTGGAGGTATTGTCCACAGCAATCTAGAATAGAATAATGCGGGAGTAAGACAATGAAAAATGACCAATAATAAGCAGGTGAGATTGTGGGAAAGAAATAGAACAATAAGGAATGGCCGAGATATAAAACAATAGGGCTGCAAGTAAGTGGTAATGAATAGTGAACACCCCAAGGGTAAGCAGGTGAGGGGAAGGACAGGGAGTGTAAGGATGATAAAGAATAGGAGGGTGGGGTCAGGATAATGAACTGGATCATGAACCGAGTGTACTGAGCTGAAACCGTGCACCATGAGGGATGATATGAGTAAGGGTCAGTCAGTCGGTACTGCCAAGTAAGTCAGAGCATGGTGTGTGGTCGTGACAGCTGAAATGAATAGTCAGGCATGCTGGCATGTGGTTCCCGATAGGAGACCATGTGGAAGTATTATCCACCATGATCTAGAATGGAACAATAAGGTGTAGATGAGAATAGAACAATGAAGTATGACCAAAAATAAAAGAGTAAGAGTGTGAGTGAAAAATAGAACAATAGAAAGTGGCTGAAGATAAAACAATAGGGCCATGACTAAATAATAAGTAAATAGCAAATGTTCTGAGGGGAAGTGGGTAAAGAAAAGGATGGGGGATGGGAGAATAACAAGAATAGAGGGGATGGGGTGAAGGGAGTGAACCAAAATGATGAACTCAATATACCAAGCCAAGACCATATACTAGTGAAGAATGACTTGTCACTGGTATGTGGGATTAAACAGTAAGGGTCGTTTGGTCAGTATTACCAAGTGAACTGGAGCTTGGTATCATGTACTTGACAACTTCAATTATATTAATTTATAAGACCTTTCTCTGTTGGTAAACTCAATATAGCTATTTCTAGACTTAAATCTGGCCAAACTACTTGTCAGGAATCATTCTCTATTGGTGTTAGCATTGGTACCATTACAAAAATGTCTTCTAAACATTGCTCTTACCTCCTCAAGTCTTCTGGTAGTCATCCAGTCAAACTCTCCCCAGCTAGTATCTGCCATACAGTCAAGTTTATTACCTCTGACAAGGCTAAAACAATAGTATAAGTATCAAAAGCACCTCAAACTCTCACCAACCAACCTATCACTTCACAAAAAGTCCACACACACCTCAGGAGAACTGGGATAAAGGCAATGGTAAAGAAGAAAAGGTCTCTTCTGTCATAGAAGCATAGGACAGAGAGGATGGACTTTACAAATAGGAATAAATATTGGGCTCTGGATGACTGGAAAAGGTTGGTATGGTCAAATGAGACTAAAATACACTGCCCTGGATCTTATGGTTAGAAAAGGGCAAGGAAGGGGTTGAGTTATAGACTGGTAGAGGGTATGGTAAAATTTAGAGGTGGATCTATGATAGTATGGGGCTGTATGCTTTGAGGGGCCTGGGTAATGCTTGCAAGATTAATGGTAGGATAGATGTGGACATTTCCATCTATATTTTAGATGACAAACTTTAAGAAATCCTTGCTTATTACAGTAAATCAGTGCCTCTAAATATACCTGCAAAAAGATCCAGGAATAGTTAAAAAATCATAGATTTATTCTTGAACACTAGCTTGTGCAGTCTCTAGACCTTAATCTGAGACCTTAATCGGATTGAACATCTCTGAGAACACATTGTAAGGAGGTTGGGAGAGTATGAGACACTACCAAGTAGGATGTTGGAGTTGTGGGAGAGAGTAGAGGCTAAATGGAATATCTGCTGAATTATTTCAGAACTTTATTGAGAGTATGCCTAGAAGGAATGAGGCTGTATTAACAGCCAAAGATGGCCATACTAAACAGTGAAAATATATAATTATTTGCTTTGGACTCATCAGCAGCAAAACTATTTGAATGAGACCTGGGATAGGAAATAATCATATCTCAAGAGGTTCTACATTGATTTCCTAGATTTATGTTGTAAAGGATAGTAGAGCATATGTTATAATATTTGGTAATTTTAGAAATTAAATCAAATTTCTTATTAGATATACAATCTAAAACTTGGAATAGTATTATTACTTAATGTAGTTTCTTTTTGTTGAAATAAGAGATAGTTTTATTAATTCAAAAATAATAAGTAAATAAAAAGAGGAAAATGGCAGCAATGAATATATGTGTAGGAGAGCTGAAGGTTCCCTATCAGACCATCACAGGTTGAATTATTCATCAGAACCAAAGCTTCAGAGAGATATTAGTGAAAGATATCAAGATGATTATCAATTTATTTATGCAAGTAATTTACAGTGAATGTGTTTTGGAATCTGAGAAGCTCTGACAAAAATTTAATGTGAGTAAAACATGGTCAAGTTCTCTAATATGATACAATCATACAATAAAATGCACTTGCATGAGCTATTTTAACAGAGAATTCAATCAAAAAAATCCTCTGGTGAATCACATAAACCAGTCATTGCAATAGTACTACAATAGTGATTAGTATGACCTCATGTAGCCATCCAGAATGATTCTCCTGATATTGATCTGGGTCTTTTGTTCAAAAAGAATATATACAGGGGGGTTTTGTCAGGGACTTATTAACTACATATAGGATTAATAGTTTAAGCACCTTAGACTATTAATTCTATACTAGTTTGGGTTTTTAATTCCATGTTATCCATGTTTTTTTTTCAAATAAAACCTAATTCAACAGGTCTTCAGACCTGCTATTTATTTTAAAGGTAAAATGAGAGAGAAAAATAGAGAAAGTCCCTAATCTTTCCAAAACCTTTGGATGGGCAACAGGAGCATTTTTTATTT
>QLPG01004015.1:0-13529 GCA_003314385.1 Gomphus sp. MG54
TTGACACCTGCTCTTCCTCTTTGGAAGAGATTCAGTACATCGATCCCATCACTACATACAAGGGAAAATGTGGAGAACAAGTTGAGCTCACTTTTGAGCAAGTCGTGAAGACGAGCAATACGAGCATCGACGGTGGACAACAAGCCAGAGTACCCCTTGGACTCGTGTTGGCTCATATTCAGCTCTTCGGGTCGGCGTGCGAGCTGTGCTCGTGCCATTTCTCATGCTTTCTTTTTCATATTGTCAGGGACCTTCGCCTTGAGTTCATCGGACACCTAGACAAATAATGGGATCGGGGCTGGACAAATAATATCCACCGTAACTCCTCTCACCTATTTGATATATTTGATATTATGACTTTTTCACAGCCTCATATACTCACCTCGACCGCCGAGCCCAGCTGTATCCCTGCCCCGGGTCTATCACGATAACATTGTGGGAACCATTCGCTATACAGATAACCTAGTAACTTGCCCAAGTATTCACCTGAACATGTTCCTCCTTCATAGGATCTTCTTTTCCATACTTGGATGCAGAGATATCAGTCCATCCAGATAGTTTAAACACAAAGTCTTTTATTTTCCATGTTTCCTCACGCACAACGTCAAGACCGACTCGTCGCACTTTTAAGCTTAAACAAATATTCAGTGTCGGGTAGACAGTAGCGAATATGAGATATAAGCTATGAAAGACTCACCCGTGGTGTTCTAATGGTTACTAGAGGACTTTCACTGTCTCCGGCTTATATATGTCAAAATCAAATACTTTGCGTAGCCTGGTTTCCAGAGAATCCTGGTAGGTCCGCATGTGGTGGACAATATCGATCAACTCAGAAGGGCACAAATCATCAACCATGGCCAGAATAACCAATGCAGTGCGACAAAGAATCACCTTGTAGCGAATATGGACACCAAATTTCATCGTGGTCATATCCGGAGCGCAAATCATGAAAGGCGGCGACATGACGTCTGATCATGTCCTTGTCCATGTTGGGTGTCGGCTGGGCCGATAACTGCCTCTGGGATTGCATATCTGGATTTGACACCAAATGGCTCGGGGAAATTCAGAAACAACAAAGTACACAATTTTTCAGCCATAAATTTCTTTAAAATAAATAGAACTCACCAGCTGAAGTCTTCTCCAAATACTTGAACACAATGGTTCCCCAGGAATTCTAAACGCAGTATATTACTAGTAGCTCGCAACCTCTCGTGAGTGCGCACACATGGTAACCTGGGCGATCAGTCAAACGAGTAATTTGGAAGTTCGGATGAACCACGACATCATCCTCCCACCGTGTTTGATCATATCATCCTCTATGTGTGTTGTAAACATTAGCTGGTTGATGATTGTATCGCTGGTAGGGGGATAAGATTTTCGAAGCAATTTTACACCGAGCATTTATTGCACCGATGGAGCTCAACATATTCTCTCCGGCTGCCGAGGAGCTATAAGCGTTGTTAACCGCATAGAAGGGTAAAACAATCGAAAACGAAACACCTGGAAATACGATCAATAATCTTATTCTTTCCAACCCCTTAGATCGGGCATTAGACATCCACGTTCATCTGACTTAAGGTAACTACACAAACCTGATTACCCAGCAGAAACAAGTACTCTTTCAATACTTCGTGATATACACCAACGTCCTGTATGAGGCCCATTTGAAGACTATTATCGTAAAAGTAGTCCACGTGAGGCACATGGGACTCCACACTTTCCTGATCCTGAACAGGATCAAACTTTGGGATGAGGATCGACTTGGTCATGCCGTATGGAACGCTGGCTTCCAGGGAAATTAATATTCCTTTATCAGTGGCAGACATTGTTATACTGAAGAGTAAAAGGTTCGAAGCCAATAGAACTGAATAATCATTAAATGGATACGCACCAGCAGCGTTCTCTTCACAATCCGACATTCTGAAAACAACTCGTCAAGCCTAATCTTCTCCATCCCAGGAAGAAACTCAATCATGAGCGACCTCCCAAGAATTCCATACTGATCTTCGTCCCAAGCAAATGCAGCAAGCCAGCGGGAGATCCGAACAATGGACCGTGTGTCCAGCTTTCGGTGCTTCTGCACAGTGTCAGAAGTCATTGTGCGTCGGTCCTTTTCCGCAAATGTCAGGCGGGTCTAAATGTGCATTTTAGCCATGCCCGGGATTTAGGGTATACCTCTTGCTTGGACACCGGAGCCACGATTCTCTTCTCCTCTCAGAGCTCAATCTCCATATCCTGGAGAAATATGGAAATGTACCCCACTATCGGTCCAATAACATCAAGGCTGGATAAGTGCACAAGTCGTCCTTCCCAAGCACTCTGGATCAAGAGGCTAGAAAAACGCAACATGTGCAATGAAGCATCAATGACAATTAGAAAGATACCTTGGTTCCCAGCTTGTGGGTCTGCAGTCCTTCCTAGTTTCTTGTACAAATGAATGTCTCCACTTGGTAGGGCCTCTGCGAACGCTTTGACAAGGAGCCAGGTAGAACATGTTGCGGTGGACGGAAGAAGGGGGAGTGTGTATGAAATATCCTGTGAAGTGTGCAGCAGGGTAGACCATTGATTTTGAAGACATATGATGTGCTTGTTCGAGAATTTCATTTGCGATGAGCTTATCTCACGCCCTGAGGTGCCAAACTGGATTCTATCCACTGGTGGGGTTGGATATGATTTTTTAGTATATGCACTTGAAGGAAGTCAGTCAGTGGATGCCAGCGAAATCTTGGCAGATGTGCGCAGATAGGAAATACCAGGTTGCAGGGGATAGAGTACGTCAGATGCATCGAATCCTGGATTCAGTGGCAGTGGTCAGTGAAGCAGATAGATCAAATTAAATAAGCAGCTGGTATTTACTTGGTGCTTAGACGGACGGTGTCTAGACCAAATTGGGGATCATTACCAAATACTAGGGGCGTCGGTACTGCGGACCACAAGGCCTAACCAAGCTGCCGGATTGTGCCAATGGGAATGAATGAGAGCCTAAAGTGTGTGGAAGTTGTCCCTGATGCCTGATTCCCGGTACAGGGAGTGCGACAAAGCCTTCGCTTTTTACTAAAAAGGGGTATAGTTTCACACCACCAACTGTGGGGCAAAATTTAGATCGAAGGAACGTAGATCCTAGAGATATTGTATTGACTCACTTAAACGACGGTATCCTTGCTGTCGTATATACTTGTCAAAAATCAAATTACTAATATCTGTGTTACCAGATCCATCGCGTTGTTTACAAACTTTCGCCGCTATGCGGATGACGACCCACTATGGGCGTCTGTGCTGCGGACCACGAGGCCCAACCAAGTTGCTGGATTGTGCCTATGCGAAGGATTCTCTAAACTGGGTGACAGTGCCCTTGATCCTAATTCCCGGTGCAGGGAGTGCATCAAAGCGTTCGCGTGTTACTAAAAAAAGGGTATAGTTTCACACCACGAACTTTTGGGCAAAGTGTCGATCGAAGGAATTTAGAGTGCTAGAATACCCGTATTGACTGAGTTAAGTCACGATCTCGATAGGCAGGCTGTCAGCTACATACTCAATTTTGATTGGAAAGAAAAAGACCAACTCCTTCAGCTCTGCGTCCCGATATTGGTAATCTGGTCAAAATGTCTAGATATCAAAACTATGGTCAGTTTCCATTCATGCTTGACAGGCAAATTATTGTGCGAGGTACTTATTTTATTTTATTTCATGTTATGTATGCTTACAAGCGAAGTTGAGAGGAGGTTGCAGAATTAAAATCTAAAATAACCACAAGGCCTTCATATGCAAAGCATGCTTTGGAGGCAGACAATGCATGTGTCCAGAAGCCGCGAAATTCCGATGGAAAAGAGCAAGGCTCAACTGGAGGGTCAACAAGGATCCAGTCCTTATCCCAAGATAGAGAAACCTGATGCACCCCTGAAGCCACGAGTTGAAATGTACCTGGGAAGATGTGAGTTACTCGGCTTCCGTCCGGGAATGCGATGGAAGTGAATTCTGTAAATGAATTCGATTGTTCACCGGTGATGATGTCCCAGATACGAACTTTGTCGTCGTAGGACCCAGAGATGAGTCGTGTTCCATCGCCAAGATCTGATCTTTCAGGCCAGGAGCAGACAGATCTGATGCATGACGCTACAGAATATTCCATGCCGACACCACATGAACGTTACATTGCTATTGTTTATTGTATACCATGTCAAACAGGGTTGCAACACCTATCGTGCACAATACCCGAGATCACACTAAACATCAGGCTCCAGGTTGATCCGCTAGGCGATAACAAGGCACTCTAATCCCACATGGAATATTAACTATTGTATATTCCCTATCCAGCTGACCAGATCTAAGCGAGATTAGATTGGACATGATTGGGCTCGGAATTGCCTCAAGGCGATCAGGCAATCAATATGCCCCCTAATACACCATATCCAGGAACCCCACCGACAATGTCACTGAAGGAACACTTTTAGTCGTTTATTTTGTATCATCCATCATCCCCCAGGGAGCAATTGCGGACTGATTTTGATCGGGGTTGTGTTCCATGTTGGAGCAAGATGCAGGGAGATCAGTTTGGATTAAGCCTCGGAGTGAGTTTTTTTTATTCATTATTCTGAATCACTCGGGTCAGGGTTTTACGGGACGCTATAACTCCCAACAGATGCCTGATGACCAATATTCCCAGACACAATTCTTTTTTTCAGGTTGCTGGAGGGTCAAACTTTGTTTATTTGCCAAACATCTCAAATGTTGTTCTGGAGACTCGGTTCTGAAATCAGTCAAATGCTTCCCGGATACGAGAACAGGGTTACATTCGGAGTCCTGGTTTCCTGGCTCGTGGGAAACAGACTAGATTAGGCTCGGGTACATATCATTTAGCAATCAGGGTTGCGCTAAGATCACCTATATCAAATTAGGTTGAACTGAACCAGTCTCAGAGTATGTAGACATTGATCTGAGACCCCACATGGATGCTACATATCACTTGGTGATCAAGGTTGCTCGACCCATAGAGTAAGATTACTGATATCAAATTGGGTTAGACCGGATAGGGGTAGGAGTGGGTAGGAATTGATCCAACATGCCGTACGGCTCCTAGAACCTAGAAGTTGCTTGCCGAACAAGATTACGCCATTGATGGAGCAAGAATACCGATGTTAGATTAGGTGGGAGTAAGTCTAGCCCGACCTGATATGTGTATTTTTGCACCGTTGTGGGGCAATGCTCTCCATCCAGAATAAACGATAAACAATACAGAGTTCACGTGGCATATCTTTTGCCTACTGATCAACTCGTCCCTGGTCTTGTTGAAGCAATTCTACCGGTACTCAGGATTGTTTGCCGTGTCAGTTCAGTGACACTCCCTTTGTAATTCCTCATCTGTTTGCAACAAGCCACTCCTTTCCCTCAAGCCAAACAATTGTTAATGGTGCGTACTTGATCAGCGCCACTGATATTTCAACAACTCTAAAATAATCTGATCACGAAGATATCAAGCTTGGGAAAATTGTCGGGGCACTGTACAGCCTGAGTTAAAATTGCATGCCCCTACGTGTTTACTAAAGTGTTGACGGTACCCAAATCAGCGTGATAGATTCTCAACAATAAACGATGCACAGCGGAGGCTAAAGAAAAACCAGACCAGCTCTCCATCCGACCTGACCCCAATCTCATATTGGTAATCTTAAAATGACGTATCGGATCAAGCAACATCTCAATCTGATCTAATCTGTTATCGGGAATCTAGCCCCATTGGTGGGGCGATCCTGAGTGCCAAGTATCGCATTGAAGCTATGAACACATCCCGACCCGATCCGGTAAAGGTTTGGTTGTCGGTCACGGTTTGGTTGTGTGTCGGTCACAGGTTTGGTCACGGTGTGGGGTTGTGTGTCACGATTTGTTCGGCAGTACCACAGAAACATCAGCGGCAATTAAGTCGATGCGTGATGGGACCTGATCGCCAAGTACAATATAAGCATCAGCAGCCATTAAAGTCAATGTGTGATGGGACCTGATCGCTACGTACAGTATCAACGGCAATTATACGTGATCAATGATGGGACCTGATTGTCAGGTACCAGATAGACACAATCGGCAATTATACTTAATCCATGATTTGGACCTGATCGTCAGGCACCAGAGAGACCCCATCGGCAATTATACATAATCCATGATGGGACCTGATCATCAGGTACCAGATAGCCATCATCGGCAATCATACTTAATACATGATGGGACCTGATCACCAGGCGCCCTAAAAACATCATCGGTCATCATACTCGATCAATGATGCGACCCTGATCGGAAAGTGCCGTATAGACATCATCGGTAATCATACTGAATCAGTGATGCGACCCTGATCGTCAAGTAATATACAAGTCGTCAGCATGTTCCGATCTGATCTTGTCAGTCCTAATCTGATATCGGCAATCGCACCCATCGGCGGCGCGTGCCTAAGTGTCACGTTATAGAAGCGGTCCACAACCAACAACGGTAATCTTGATCAAATGGGTGGCGCGACCCTGATCATCCTTCACGTGAGGTGGTTCGGATCAACTCCGAGTTCCTGACACGATCCGGGTAACTTGATATAGGTCAACCCTGGTTGCCACGTGATAAATAAACTGGATCAACTCCGACCAACTCTGAGTCCCGGTCTAGCGTAATCTGGTATGCGCTCAACGGTTTTTTTTTTTTTGTTGATGCTGGGGACTTAACCAAACGATATGCCCGAGCGCGTTGGTCACAGATCCCTGTGCATGACGGAGAAACCACACTGTCTCGAATCACACCTGTTCCTTCCAGGGTTATTTGACAAGTGTAGGAAATTTTCCAAAATATATCGTCCTTGATGCCAATCAGAGTTAAACCACCTATCGCACATGATTAATGAGATCAGAGCTGAACTGTTGAGCGGTACAAAAATGCGTGTGGCCGGGTATTCATGAGTGTACATAATTAGAGCTCCGGCCGACATGACAATTTTCACTTATATTTTCTCCATCGCAAATATTGACAAGTAAACCAATCACCAATTTCCTTGATTATTGCCAACTCTTAAATAGTTATCCGTTCAGCTAGGTTGTACATTCCGAACATGCCGCCGCACAATACCATACACACGCCATATGGATGGATGCCAGGTTATTTATTTGTCGCAATTGCACTACCGATTGTTGACAATCACACCTAATTGGATTCGGCTCAGATAAGAATCCGTTTACGCCTTCAATGCGCCACGTGAACTTTACTGTTCAACAATCATCATGCAAATCAGTGTTACACATTCACAATCAGCAAGAGTAGACCTGTCAGGCGGACTTGATCGGCGACACTGCGCCGCATCCCACGCGGCGCCACATGGGCGCCACATTGTTTATTCAACCAGCACAGATCATGCATAATAGCCATTATCAAACCCAATCGCCCTCAGAAGTGCCAGAAATCAATCCAGTACGGGACCCCATGCCTGCCATGCCAGTTATATATATGGATTGTATACTCGATCGCGCTGATTAGGTCTTGGTGAGATTAGATCAGACTTGAGCTCGCAATGTGATCAGTATGCCGCACAGTACGCCACACTCGATGACCCCAATCGACATTGACACATTGTTTATTCTTCATCATACTCGATGGTGCAACCGAGAACATATGATTCATATCATTTGGTTAATTTTTAATTTAATTTTATTTGCAGAAACATCTTGGTCTCTCTGCAAATCAATGTGCGGCAATAAGGCTCATCTGGATATGGAGTTGATCCGCTAGGTCACACGACTTCTATATGTTACTTGCCCATCAGTAAGATTACCGTTATCAGAATAGGATAGACCAGAGTCAGGTCGGAATCGGGTTTGACCTAATACACAACTGAATTCGGAGTAGATTGGGATAAATCGGGCATGGACTGAGAAGGAGCTGATTTGGTGTTCCGTGTATAATTGATCATGCCCATGGGCCCTTTGTCACCACCCCGTAGCAGAAGCTAGGATGGAGTGTTAAAAGAATAAATTACCACCCTATCTTATCTCCTCTATTTGTTACCGTTTGCGCTCGTACTATACTTTTAGCTGAGTTCGAAGTCAGTGGTCCTTAGTCACTGACCTCAAACTCTAGATTACTTGCCCTTATTGAGACACTAAGCTAGACTGCGTCAACATAACCTTAGGTTTTCAACATGGAGTACTTGTGTTGATAGTTTTGTTTGGAGTACGTATTGCTCAAGGCGATATTTGTAGATCAGATTGGTGTGGACCGAATCCGGCTTGCAGTAAGAGTTGATACAGTACACCACGGTCAACCACAGGAGGTGTTAGTTATATTACACACAACCAGATTGGGCTGGGATAGAGTAGATCCAATATGTCAATGTTTTCCATATGGATGCCATATTATACCTCACTTATTCTGGATTAAACGAATCAGGGATGTACGATGGAGCAAGAATATCCGATTACATAATTTAAAACTGATCAGCGGAGACTGGGACAGAGGTGATGTGTAAGCCACATTGAAGCCACATATGTTTATTATCACCCTCGGACTCACCCTCAATTGATACTGTTGAAGTCACGAACTGGCATCGTGGGTTATTCACGTCACTGTTCGGCCATGATAAGGACAGGAGCCCGTAAATTATTGTAACAAAAGATTTAAAATGGTGGAAATGTGGTATTGTAAGGACTTTCGCTCGCCTCTTGTAACGTTATAGATAGTGAGCTGCCGACGGGAACGGCGGTTACCGAAGGTGAAGCTGGCGCCGACTGAAAGCTTCAGACTCAGTCGTTAGGGCTTAGGGTTCAACAGGCGCGCACTTGCAGATGAGAAGGTTCGTGAAGCCATGCATTGGGATTCCTGGACTACTTTTGATAATAAACACTGTCAACTATTTGGTCTAGGTAGATATACACAAATAACAATTTCTTCCTAGAAGCTGAGATTGATATGGTCAAGTTCTTTTGTTCCGGCTGCGCCCCATTCCAACAGATACTACTGAATTACCATCCACATTTGGGACGATGGTGTAAATACCTTGCAATATGGCCATATTTTGTACAAAGTTGTTGTATGGTACAGGGCAAGGCTTCCATAAGGACTCGTCCCGTTTACATCGTTATATGATCTCCACCTGTGCTCATGTCATGGCAGAACATTGGTATGCGTCATTCGCAACAGATAAATGATGTGGGGAAAAGGGGATACATTTCACACACACACACACACACACTCTCTCTCTCTCTCTCCTTGAGTCTATGAGATCATTTAGCGGGATCATCTAGATAATATGCCGTTGATGGAATCTAGAACCCCACACTGCATAAAAACTGAGGTGCGTTTTGGATGCCACGGAATCATTTTAGAACCTGAATATGAATCAGGATATCTAGAATAGGCTACACAATATTGCCACAGGGCCTGCTCTTAAACAAACTTATATCACAGCTGTTGCTCTCTGTAGTCACTCTCTTAAACGCAACGAATCCATACAGCTCTGACAGACCTCCTTGGTATATAACACAGATCTGTTTTTTTTTGCATTGCGCTGACCCCTTGTTCCTCTTTTGAGGGTTAGCTCACTAATTGTCCTCCCTCCGATGACTTTTGCAAGTGGTGGCAAGCTTGCGGCTCATGTAACACTTGCGGATGGTTTGGCTTTGCTGCTTCTGGTGGGGAATGGCATATTTTGGCTTGCTGTTGCTCATGATGATCTCTTTTCAAGGTTTAATGACGGCCCTTCTTCGCACATGAGTCAGATGAAGCTTGAAAGGTTTTAGCAACTTCTGGGGATGTCCCTCTTCGCATCGGTGCAAGATACCTTGGCTGGATGTTTGAAAAGAGTGGGAAAATAGTCGACACCCTTCGTGTCGCCCTTGAGCAGCGAGTCAGTAGTATATATTTGTCCTTCGGGGATGACTTGGAAAAATGGGTCGAATTTATCCATCAATATGATCGAAACAGCCAGGAACATTAAAAGACGTTAATCTGGATCAACGTGAACTCGGTGTACGACCCGCAGGTAGCCACAACGAATTGGAAAACAGATGTCTTGGTTATCCAAGGTATAGCTTACTCAAGCTGTCAGATTCCCCTCGCGTGATTAATCGCAACATTAGGGATTGAAGCTGGCAGCCACGGTCATAGGAAAAGCCTGCGTCCCATGACACTCCTTCCGCTCATCAAACAGTCGCTCCCAGATTCGCCACTTTGGTAGCAGCCTGTCGGAGGAGTGGCCAACGGGGCTCAAGTAGCTGCTCTGCTCGTTCTGGGTGCGTCCGGTACCATCCTTGGGATCAGATTCCTCGCTACTCCCGAGTCTTTATTCGCCAAATCAAAAGCAGTCCTTTCTTCCACACATACTATTCGCACCTATCTCTTTGACGAGCTCATGGGTACTGTGGCATGGTCTACCGGCATCGAAGGGAGGGTACTTTCCAATAAGACACTCTAGGACCAAGCGAACGGGTTCGACCCCAAAGAGCTGAACAAGCGTTTCGCAGAGGCTATGCAAAATGATGACTGTTCTCAGAGCACCATATGGGCCAGTGCGTCGGTAGGATTGATCAATGAGACTTGTGGCGCTGAAGTATGTGACGTCGGCAATGTGATTCAATATGTCATGCAGTTGGAAAATCTAATTGCAGGTCCTCAGGCGAGACCGTCACAAGAAAATTGTGACACACCTTGGAAGGGCCTCTGATCTTCCAGACGGCAAGTAGGTGTACGTTTGAAAGAGAAAGTGACTATATTTTTCAAGCCATTAGCAATTTTCCGTCTGCGTGATTTAACAACTTTACAGTTGGAGTGGTGATGACGGAAAGAATATCTCGCAGATACTATGCGATTATTTATCGATTATCATTTGTTGCGGATGGCGCAGACCAGAGTTGTTCCACGACTCGAGAAAGGTCGTGTAGGTCATACAGCGATGTAAACGGGACGAGCCCTTATGGAAGCCTTGCCCCATACAATACGACAACTTCGACGTACAAAAAGATGGCAATTGCAATCTATTTACACCATTTAGTTAGATATGGATAGTAATTCAGTAGTATCTGTTGCAATGGGTTGCGCAACCAGAACAAAAGAATTAGACCATATAAAATAAGAGCAAAGCATTAGCTTCTAGAAAGAAATTGAGTTGTTCAAGTGCGCACTTGTCGAACCCTAAGCCCTAACGACTGAGTCTGAAATCTGCAGTGGGCGCCAGGTTCACCTTCTGTAACCGCCCACCATATTTGTCTGTAGCGTTACCGGTCACGAGCGACAGTCCTTACAGCACCACCCTTCAACCACTGTTAAACAGTTATTTTACATGGTCCTGTCTTTATCATGGCCCTACGTAGATATGTCACGATACCAGTTCGTGACTTCGACGGTATCAAATGAGGGTGAGTCTAATGTTGACAATAAATAATGGGACATCAATGTGGGTTACAGATCACCTATGTCCCACTCTGCACTAATCAGGTTTAAATCAATCGGATATTCGTGATCTTGCTCCATCGTACACCCCTGATCCACCTAATCGAGAATAAGCGAGATATAATATGCCATCCATGTGACATACCCCGACATATTGGATCTACTCCATCCCAACCCAATCAGGGTGCGTGTAATATAGCTAAGACCTCCTGTGGTTGACCGTGCTGTGCTGTATCAACTTTTACTTACTGCGAGTCTGATTTAGGTCCAAACCAATCTGATCTACAAATATCGCTCTTGAACTATACATACTCCAAACAAAAGTATCAAAACCATGACTCCATTCTGGATCTTACTTGGGGATGACAAGTGCTAATGGGAGTGATCAATTAAGGTATCCCCGATCAGCTCCTTCCCAATCCAAGCCGATCCATCCTAATCCAATCCCATTTCTGTTGCGTATCGGATGAATTACCCGATTCCGACCCCACTCTGGTCTAACCTAACCTGATAACGGTAATATAGCTGCTCTGCAAATAACATATAACACCCGTCTGACCTAGCGGATCAACTCATACACTCGGATCTGGATCCGGTCTAACCCAATTTGATATTAGCAATCTGGCTGCAGGATACCAGATCAACTCCGAGCCCAATCAGGTCTAACCTAGTCTGCCATTTGTGGTCGCGTCCTTTCTGGAAACCATATCCAGCTATCCCTGACCAGCCTTATTGACGCATAGTCATTTTACAGAAGATGTCTACAACACAAAGCATCATGTTCCTGCAAGAAAAAAAAAACATCAAAATTTGACCAAATGATATGAATGAACCATCTGTTTCCATTGCACCATCGGGTAGAAGAATATATAATGTAGCATTATCAATTGGGGTCATCGAGTGTGGCGGATTGTGCTGCATACTGTTCACGTTGCCAGATCAGGTTTGATATAATCTCACCAAGACTTAATCAACGCGATCGAGTATACGATGCACATATACTGACTGGCATTTGCATTGGATGGTGTGGCGTTTGGATCAACTTATGACATCTTTGAAAGCGATCGTGTTCGTTATCCGCTATTATGCATGATCTGTCCTGCCAGTGGTTGAATTAACAATGTGGCGTGTGTGGGGTACCGGTCACTGGCATTTTTCCACCACTCGACAGTTCGGGTCTGATCTCATTAATCATGTGAAATAGGTGGTTTAACTCTGGTTGACATCAAGAACGATATATTTTGGGAAGTTGCCTTCACTTGTCAAATAACCCAGAAGGAACAGGTGTGATTCGAAACAGCGTTGTTTCTCCGTCATGCACAGGAATGTGTGACCAACGCGCTTGGACATGTCGTTTGGTTAAGTCCCCACCATTTAAACAAAACCGTTGAGCGCATAGCAGATTACGCTAGACCGGGGTTCAGAGTTGGTCGGAGTTTATTTATCACGTGGCAACCAGGGGTGACCTATATCAAGTCAAATTACCCGGATCGGGTAAGGAACTCGGAGTTGATCCGAACCACATCACGTGCACATATCACTGGACGATCAGGGTCGCGCCACCGATCGATCAAGATTACGGTTATTGAGTGTTGGCGGCGTCTATAACGTTGCACGCAGGCACACGCCGCCAATGGGCAGGTGACCGATATCAGATTATGAATGACATGCTCCGATTGGAACATGTTACCGGCTGCTATATTCCTCGGCAATCAGGGTCGCACCACCGATTGACTATGATAACCGACAGTTTCGATATGGTATCTTCCGATCACGGTGGTATCACTGATTGACTATAATTACTGCAGATGTTTATACGGTACCTTCCGATAAGGGTCACATCACCAATTGAGTATGATTACCGACAGTTTGGATATGGGACCCGACGAGCAGGGTCGCATCAATGATTGAGTATGATTACTCTTGATGTCAAGCCAGAGCACCCCTTGGCCTCGTGTTGGCTAATATTCAGCTCTTCCAGTCGGCGTGTGAGCTGTGATTGTGCCATCTCTCATGCTTTCTCTTTTATATCGTCAGGGACTTTCTCCGTGAGTTTATCGGACACCCAGAAAAATAAAGGGCTCAGGGCTGGACCAATAACATCCACCGTAACTCCTCTCACCTAT
>QLPG01004016.1:0-10249 GCA_003314385.1 Gomphus sp. MG54
TCAGAAACTGAAGAACTTCAGGAGTGCCGAAAGGTCAGATGGACAGCGGCCAAGTCCTATAGGCTGGGAGTAGTGGCATTGGCTTCAATGTACTAGTGTGTTACACCCTATTGCCATGTGTGCCACCGATTTGCAACAGACGGGTACTTGGGAGGATGCAGAAGATGCTGGCCTGAGTAGAGGACTTAACAGAGGAGGGGAAGGTAGAAGGTCCTAAGCCTAGTTGATACCCAGAATGAGGAAATATGTACATGCATGTCCTACTTATATAGGTTTAAGGAGTGACATGTGGAATAAGGAATGTGAGACAACAAGGTATGCAGAGCATGTGGTTATTATCCACAATGAGTAAAATTAGAATGAAGGAATGCAAACGGGGGTGGAACAATAAAAGATAGAATAATACGAATGTGGCCAAGGATAAGACAATAAGGAGTGACCATATATAAAACAATGGGGCCATGGCTGAGGAATAATACTAGGACAGGAAGTCCCAAGGTGGGGCAGATTTGAGGAATGAGGAGAGGACGTGGCAGGATTAATGGATAGTGATTGAAGTAAGGTGAATGAGAGATGGAGGCAAGGAATGTGGGTAGTGACTATGCCAAGCCGAAAATGACATACCAAGTCCTTGCATGCAGTTTGGACACTTGGGCATGGACATAGTCCGATTGACTTGGTCGGTACTGCCGAATTACCGGATACTCAGCATGTGTACTTGACAGAGTAAGTGAAAACTTTGCTGAGAGGTCACACATTCATGTTACTCTACCATATATATATCAGCTGTTACACATACTGTGCAATATGCTCCAAGATTATCTATGCTTTTATCTCGACATATCCCTGATGACCTCTTTTAAATGCTTTCCTCCTGATACATGCAGAGGGCATTAAGGATGAGAAAAAGTGCTAATGATAGTAGTGGTAGACTGTAGTTGACAAGTGAACAATGAACAGCTATCAGAGGGTGAGAGAGGAAGAGGAAACATATTTTCCACTGTGGGTGCCAGAGCAATCTTCTTCACAGGGGTGTTATATCATTGGCATGGATAGAATTTAGCACAGATGATCCAGTAACTTAGAATGTAAAGCATATATCTTTCTCTTGGAGAGACCAAAATATCTCTGCACAAGAGGCAAGTTGTTGCCAAGAGAAGAGTATGTGACCTTATTAGGATGAGAAATATTATCCATTACATCTCTTGAAAGAGTCAAACATTACAGATGAAATTACTCCACGGTAGACATGTACATAAATTTGATAACATATAGATTTAGATAACAGTAAAATGGAGAATCTCTGGATCTGAATATGTAAAATTTGAGTAGTGACACCTAATCCCAATATTAAAAACTTATGTTATAACTGATTGTCAAGGATCTATTTGCTTATACCAGACAGGTATTTGCAGAGTTGGAAGGTTAATTTTAACACATGGGGAGAGCAAACCTGGATTAAGAGAGCATGGTGGCAAGAGAAATAAATGCCTTGGTAGCTCAATGGTAGAGCATGAGATTCTTAATGTATTTTAGGGCTATGTATCATCTCATGTTGCATGTTCAAATCTTGGTTAAGGTAAAAAATTTAATGTACTTTGATTCTAAGTCAGGAATGTATCTAAACCAAGTGAAATACAGCCTTGTTTGTTGAATTCTTGATGGCACTGATCAAGGACCGTAGAAAGAGCAACTGTTTGGCTTGAGCAGAGGTAATGGTTTGTTGCAAACAGATGAGGCATTACAAAGCATGTGTGACTAATGTGACATGCCAACCAATACACAGATGCTGGTTAAATTATTCCAACATTTTTGTTGATTAAAAGCCAGGATAAATGGAGGTGGTGTATATACAGTAATCAACAAAAGCATTTGCATCTTTGGAAGTTTTGGATTGTGTATCTAATAGGAAATTCAATTTGATTTTTAAAATCATCAAAATATTATAACATATACTCTGGGATAATAGCTATCTTTTAGGAATTAGCAACTCAAATTTTGATATCATTTTAAATGACCTCAGGTACTCCTATGATGGTCACTGCTGTTAAGCACCAAAGGTGCTGATTTTGTATGATCTTGACACCAGTGTAATAGCACCTTGAACACAATGAAGTTCAGCTCAGTCCAATGAGCCAAGCAGATGTGGTAGGCTTTAACATACTCTTGCATTGCATGCACTCTCTGTGAGGCTATTGAATTTTGGAAGGGTGTTTGGGAGAGTACTGAGATTGTTGGTGCTAAACACGGGTGATGTCACAACCTTGCCAAAGATATTCAAAGCACATGGATGTGTTCTACTGTTCAGGAAAACCCTGCTGATACCCATGGCCATGTTTCAATTCTCAATAAATGCCACTTGCCATTTATTGAACCTCTGCTGCCAACCCTCAGCCCTCTGATCAGAAACCACACCCTCTGACTAGACTATAAGGGAAACTCCAGTGGTGCCTAAAAGATATCACTCAGTGCCTAGTAATGGAGGGATTCCTAAGTCTGATTATTCATCTATGTACAGTAAATCTTGCCTCAAAAGTGTAGTTGGGTCTGGCAGATAGAGTTTCCTGAGGTTTTCCCATGTTATAATATCGGAGAGTCGGTGGGAAAATGAAGGGAATGATTTCCTAGATTTTCCTGTGAGTTCTATAGTATTTATCACTAGGAAATATATTGCTCTGCAGTGAATCTACTGGAGCTGAGTCCTGGGTTTACTCTCCACTTAGGCACTGTACCAGGAAACCGGCCTGGGCGCCAAAGCGTCGGTTTGTAGATTTGTGGTTCCCCCACAAAGTAAATATAATATCTAGTAGTATAATATCATGTATTTGTGTTGGAAATCCAACTGTGACCCAGCATTGCTGTACGACAAGTAGCTGGTGTCTTAGTCCTGAATAGGGAAGTATGCACTCGGCGCTTAACCTTCGGTCAGCATGAGTGATGGATTTATAGTTGTAGCCTAATGGCTAGTATGATGGGGGAAGAACTACAATTGTAATTGCTCATTATCTACTACAAAGTACTCGTATCTTATATAAAATAGAAATCCTATTTATAAGTGAAAACTTCACAGAGTGAAGTTAGAAGCCGGCCTTATGTGGCCATACGTGTGGTACACCCACATATATGTGGTGGAGAATGATATATGTGAAAACTTCACAGGGGGAAAGTTGGAAATAAAAGAGAATATGAAATAGACTGAATATAAATCCACATGCCAGTGTATCCCCTTCCCAACATGTCCAGACGAGGTGAGCTGGCCCTTGGGGTAGGTATGGGGCTGAGTAGAGAGTGTGGGGTAAGACCTGCTCCTAAAATCATGGAAATATTATGGTAGGTTCCTCATTAAGTATAGAACTTCAGTGTGAAGTTGCGTCCTGACCTGGGGATGGCTGGGGGAGATATTGCAGTGTGAATGTAGACAATATATATATAATGACTCAATGATACCTGATTCTAACAAAAAATAGAGTACCCCTTCTCTCTTGGTCTCATTCCTCTCCTTCCACCACCACACCCTCCATGCTCCAACCACAAATAGCTTGGGTCATAAGAGGGTCATGTCCTCATTGTCTCTGTCCCCCAAGCCATGGTCTGATCTCCTTAACAGCACATCTGCCTTGCCCATACTATGACCTGGCCTGTGGTGGAGTATAAAATCAAATCTGGACAGATACAGTGACCAGGGCCTGTCTCTGATTCAGTTTCTTAGATATTCAGAAGTATACCAGGTTTTTGTGGTCTGTCCAAATCTCAAAGTGGTACTGGGCTCCCTCAAGGAAGTGCTGCCCCTCCTCTAAGGCTTGGATAATAGCTAACATCTCCTTGCCATGGATCTCATAGTTCCTTTTAACCAGACTCAGACTCTTCAAGGAAAAGGCAATTGGGTGTCATGCATTATCCTTAGGGGACTGTTGTGAGATAGTGGCCCCAGTGGAAAAATTGGAAGCATTGGCCTCTACCTGAGAGTCATCAGGGAAGGCCAGGACAGGTGCCAAGGTATTGGAATCTTTGAGTTTTTGGAGGGCCCTCTTTTTGTCCTCTTCCTATTTCCACACTTCTCCCTTCTTGGTGAGATCGAAAAGAGGGTAGGCATGGAGGGAGAAGTCTTTGATGAAACACTGGTAGAAATTGGGGAATCCCACAAATGACTGTACTTCCTTTCAACTTGTAGGGGTCAGCCACTTGGTCACTCTATGAACTTTCACTGGGTCCATCTCTATTTTCCCTTCTGAGATGATCAGGCCAAGGTACTCAATCTGCAGCTTGTTGAACTCACACTTCTCCTTCTGCAGATAGAGCTTATGCTCTCAAAGACATTCCAATACCTGTCATATGTCAAATACACATATCAGGGACTTAAAAAAAACCAGATACTAAAGGGTTCCATGGATTTCCAAAGGATTCCACAGGGGGCAGGAGGTTCCATAGATGATGGAGGGTTATAGGTCAAAAAGTCAGATTGTTGCAGGGACAGAAGTATAGAATGTAGGATTATGAGCAACTTGTGCAGTGGTTCAGAGAATTTATTTGAACAATCTAAATATTTATACTCCTCAGTGTGTGTCAACCACTGATTTTATTCATGAAATATACCTAAATAAATATTTATACTACAAAGAAAAATGAGAAAATCAGTCGGTAATTTACATTATATTATACACTAGGCTCACCTCCTCAGTATGTGTCAACCACTGAGGAGGAGGGCATATGCAGGTGGTGTTTATCCTACATATATCCCTGAGCTGGCCCCTAAGCCACTGCTTGGTGAGGAGCCAACCCACCAGTCCCTTCTCAGAGAGCCAGCCATGTGGGTCATGTCGTGTGAGACCAAGCATGTGTCAGTAATATACAATGTAGATACAAAACAACTCACTCAGTTTTGAGCATAAAAATACAGATAAAATAATGAAAAATTTTAAATTGAAAAGTGCACAGTTTGATATCAAAATCAACCAAAAAAGAGAATATATTGCAGATTGACCTCTCAGGAGGTGAGGTGCATATATACACCCTACAAAATGGCCCCTTGCATATCCACACACACCGTCATGTGATCACACATGACATCGAGCCATATCAGGCTAGATCATTCAGAGCATATACCTGGCTATCTGGACATGCTGGGAATAATAACTGATACATACCAGAAGGCACTCATACTGGTACTAAACACTGATAGCATCAGGAGCAATCATATGTGACTGTTGCATACTTGTGCATCCCCTGTAGCCACCTCCCTGGGTCAGTGCTTAGCTAAACTCAAAAGCTTTGCATCACCCGACAGGTTGCATATACTCAAAGATAATAAAAACAAAAACAAATTAAAAAAGAATAAAACAAATACAACATCCACACAACCTTCCTCCACCATCATTTAGGATATTCGGTTAGATGGTGGATAGTACATCATTTGGATGCATCAAGAGAATGTGTTACCCACAGTGACCTAATGGAGGCATTGGAGTCGCTCCCAGTCAGTCTACATGAGAGATACAAAAATAAATCTTGAAAAAATTTCCCTGGAACACAGCCAGTGAGCTCTCAGGATATTTGAGTGGCTTGCATTTTATTCGAGAGCAATATCTCTCTGGGAGGCCAGTGAAGCACTGGCTACAGATTCAGACTCAAAAGACAATCAAATTTAAAAGATAAGATCACAACCTCTGGATCTGGAAAAACTGTTAGCCATGTGTTTGAGTCTAGTTATCATTACCTTCCCAGATGCCAAGAGACCTTACAAAGCCGATGTCAATATGAGGAAGAAAACATTGACCCATGTTGGAACTGGTTCCCTAGCACAGCAGACCTCACGCTGGCCGATTTCTCCCTTCGGGAATATCTCACCTCAGACTACCTCGCCCAACAAAACAACAAAATGTGTTTCTATTACTTGAACACAAGAATTTCTGATACATCCATCACTAGGACATGTCTCAATTGCTACAATTTAAACAGCCTCGATCCATACATTTAACTCCAATGGTATTAATCATATTTCCAAAGTTGTCAAGACCTAGGACAGTTTTCTGAGCCACTGGAACCTCTGCACACGCCATGATCACTTGAAAGATTTGAATCAGGCAATGTCTGATTCCCTGATAGTTCACCAAAAGTACATGATGGCTTGGAAGTACATATATGATCCTCATATGAAAGAACATCCTTTTGCACCTGTCAACCACTGCTGTGTTGTAGCTTGCTGAATTGCTGGCATCACAAGACCCCAAGGATACAAAGAAACAAGAAGACACTAATATAGTTGTAAATCCTTAATAATCCTCTTATAACTCAAGCCTTAACTGTACTATGTCATGGTACTCGTATATAGGCTTGAGATCAAATGACAATGCAACCTGAGGGATATATAAAACATGTCAAATCTGACCATACGAAAATCACCTAGACTCCAATTGTACTCAGATAATTCAACCCCCTTTTGGGTCTACCAACCACTGTTGGGTGACATTTACATCTTGGTCGATTGGTGGCATTACCAGACGACGAGGATACAATCAATCAAGAACGGGTTGTGATGGTTGTAAAATCTTCAATAGCTCAATTTGTGGTTGTACTAATGTTATGCTACAAATGTACTGGCTTGAGATCAACGATGACTATGTGACCTGCATAATATCCGAAGCACACTTTAGATGGAGAGAAGGCAAATGTTTCGAAAATGCGACATTCCGGGGGGATCCAGCAAGATATCAGTGGCGGGTCGGTGAGAATCCAGTCGTAACTCGGGGAGATGTATATTTGTGGCTCCAGAGGGGAAAAGAGATGAAAGTCGCAGGGGGAGACATGAGTTACTCTGCTTCCATCCGGGAATTTGAAGGATTCATGTTTCAGTACTGTTATTGAATCACAAGTGGCAGTGTCCCATATACGGACCGACCTGTCGAACGAGCCAGACAGCACTTGCGTGCCATCGGATGAGAACGCAACGGACCATACCCCGCGTGAATGTCCCTCCAATGTACGCTCCGTCGCTCCGGTAGTCAGATTCCATATCCGGACTGAGTGGTCCATGGAGCCAGACACAAGGCGCGATCCATCGTAAGAGAAGACAACACAGGTCACCTCATCTGAATGGCCCGTGAGTAGATGCTCCACTTTCCCTTGAGAGGCATTCCATATCCAGACAGTGCCATCACAACAGCCCGACACTACACGTCTCCCATCAGGAGAGAATGAAACAGACATCACCCCAGCTGAATGTCCCTCCAGTTGGCGCTCTATCTTTCCAGTAGCTGTCTTCCAGAGAATGACTGACTTGTCGAATGATCCAGACACGATGTGTTTCCCATCAAGGGAGAAAGCAACGGAGAGCACAAAACTCAAATGATCCTCGAGTACGTGTTCTATTTTCCCAGTGGTGGCGTTCCAGACTCGGACGGTCCTGTCGTGCGACCCAGACACGACTAGTGTGCCATCAGGCGAGAATGCAACAGAAGACACACACTTTGAATGTCCCTCGAGCGCTTGGTCATTCTTTTCCTTCATTGACATCGTCGTTCGCGAAGCAGAAAATACGCTTGCACTGTCACGTGAAAAGGACCGTCGATCTACCGTCTCAGGGTGGCTCGTCACATCCCAAATCCGCACTGACCTGTCAGACCCCGCTGATGCCACGTGTGTGCCGTCAGGAGAGAATGCGACACACCACACTGCGCTCGTATGTCCCTTGAGCACACGCTCTGTCTCTCCCGAAGCGACATGCCAAATTCGGACAGAGCAATCAAATGACCCAGACACGACGCGTGTACCGTCGGGAGAGAATGCAACAGAGTTCACCTGACTTGAATGTGCCTGTAGTATGCGTTCTAATTTCCAGTTATCCATATTCCAAATACGGACTGAATTGTCATCCGAACCAGACACTAAACGCGTCCCATCCCGTGACAAGGCAACGGAGGTCACTTCCTTTGAATGTCCCTTGAGTATATGTTCAACTGACTCTGTAGTGACATCACAAAAACAAACGGTATTGTCTTGCAACCCGGACAAAACATGTTTTCCATCATGGGAGAACGCAATGCAATTCACCGGGGAATCAAACTTTTGTATGCACATTGTCTTCCCTGTGGTTGCATCCCAAACCCGACAGTGGTGTCGCGGGAGCCAGAGACAATACTTGTTCCATCAGGGGAGAAGGCAACCATGTTGACCCAGTCTGAATGTCCATGGAGTATATGCTCCACCTCCCCCGTGCTCGCATGCCAAATTCGAATGGAGCCGCCCAACGAGCCAGACACTATTTGTGTCCCATTGGGCGAGAAGGCAACGGACCGCACTCCATCTGAATTCCCCACCAGTATGCGCTCAATCTCCCCCGTAGTACTATTCCAGATACGAACTGAAGAGTATTCACACCCAGACACAATACGTGTCCCCTCAGGCGAGAATGCAACGGAGGATACAAAGTGAGGGTGTGTCATGAGATGGTCAAATGAGCCCCATGACTCTGGGATACCCATCACTACTCTAGGTAAGTCACCAAAGGATGTCTGATAGTGATGTCTGATCGATGTTCGTTTAGGGATCCATGCAAGGGCTGAGCCATACGTGTTGAGGCAGTGATGTTCTATCGGCTCAAACGCCATCTGTAGGTAGTGACGGGCATCCTCGAGTAGCAACACGTGGTGCACATCGGTCCCAGAGTATTTCTGGGAAATGTGAGCTAGACCTCTTTACCATGTTGATTACTCACCGAGTTGACTGCTTTTATCATGCTGAGAGACTTCAGCCCAGATCCAAGCTCCCCCAATGCACTCAAGCACTCAATCCAGTGCAATAAATGTGTACTGGCGAATGTCCCAAGTTCTCTAAGCATGGGTACAGTGTCTGCAGGAGGGAGTACAAGAGCCTCCACAAAATGAGAGGCCCAGAACAAACAAGAGTATCGGAGAGTTTCAGAAATGATGCCAGGATTGGGGATTTCATGAGCCAGGGTGATTGTGGCAGGATCAGGTAAATTGCAGATATTATACCTGAGAGACTCATTCAGCCTCTGGAGACACTTGACGGTGAGTTTGTGGTGGGTATCGGATGCATCAACGCTGTGCCTACAACGTGCGGGATTGACAATGAACTCTCCAAACGAGGCGTGAAAAATCGTGACAGGACTGCTCTCCGTTACATGAATCACAGATTGTAATGGCAACAAGGCAAAGTAAACATCACGCTTTTTCAGATCTAGTAGAGATGCGATGTGTTCCATGGATAGTGGGGTTTGAACACAGACTACGGCAGCTAGTACATCATGTCTGTTGGCGCTTCCGCTTCCGGCTGGCTGGGGAAAGGCAAGGTTTACAATGTGCTGGTAGAGCATGTCAATTGGCGCAGTATAGGGCGGCGAGATGAGAGTAGTGGAACCAAGTTGGGTGATCTCTGTCAACCGAGTCCTATTATCTTCATTTATTGCACCGATATAACGAATGGCCGTTGCAGCATAAATGAACAGATCTGCGGATAGATTGAGAAGAATAATAAACTCATGCACAGGTGGCCACTCAGTTGAATCCGTAGAGCAAAGATCCATGGCAGCAATTTCAGCCAATGAATTTTGGAGATATGTGCGAATATCATTTCGTACGACATCCCGTGTGACTTCCTGCAGAGATGTTTCAAGAAAAACCGCCGTATCCAAAGGATGAACAGGACGGGGACGAAAAGCCCTTTTAATCCAGCTCTCCGGTCGGCTTGTAATGAATACTTTGAGGGGAATATTTTTCACTCCATCAAGGATGGCCTTGATGAGTATCTCAACTATCCCAGATGCCAGGCATTCGTCCAAGGCGTCTATAACGACAATATAATAAACCCCTTGTTCATGTTCACTAGCAATCTTGACAGGATTGGCGACCAGGGAGCGGAATTGCTCAAATAGATCATTGAGATCCGCAACATCAGGCTTGTTCGCGAGGACGTCATGGATGGATAATCGGATATTTGGGTTAGATCTAGCGAGCATGCTGGAGATGGTAGGGATGATGCGGCGTGCATCCGTCAATCCTGAGCGAGAGCAGAAGAAGCTGCCCCCAAGCTTGTGTTGCGCATCTAGACGTTTGCAGAGGGTATGAGCGATCGTTGTTTTCCCTGTACCGAGCTGGCCGTGGAGCCAATGGACGTTTGGAGCTGAAGGATCATGCGCCCAGGCCTCTAGATCGGCCAATATCTGCACGCGAGTATTGTCCATGCATCCGTGAGGTTGGTCATCTTCGGCGCCGTACCGTGTGTCATAGGATGC
>QLPG01004018.1:0-13152 GCA_003314385.1 Gomphus sp. MG54
AAACGAGTCAAGTACTCCATGGCGTTCACGTCATCCACCCACTGAGGTCTGCCCTCCTCTGTGACACCTCCCCTATATGCTATCAGACATGTATCAAAATATACTGTCATGACCGCAATACCATGCTCTGATTTACTTGGCAGTACTGACCCACCCACCCTTACCTATATCATCCCTCACTAGTGCATGGTCTCAGCTCAGTACACTCAGTTCATCATCTGGTTCATTATCCCTACCCCACCCTCCTATTCTTTATTATTCTTCCACTAATTGTCCTTCCCCTTGTCCATTTACCCTCAGGACATTTACTATTCATTGTTGCTCAGTGTGAAAGGCAACAAATTCTCATAGTAATGTGCTCTTCCAACTGGACCAAAAGGCCACTATGCCAGGTTATCTGGCATTAGTCTATGGGCACTATTTAAACAGTAACTTGTTACATGTATTCACCAACCATTGCAATGGTATGTGACACTCAGTCATAGCCCTATTGTTTTATATTTGGCCACCCTCTATTGTTCTATTTTTCTCCTACAATCTTACCCATTTATTATCAGTCATATTTCATTGTCTTACTCTCATATTGTTCTATTCTAAATTGCTGTGGACAATACCTCCACATGGTCTCCATACCTTATTCTTTTCTCCATGTCTTATGCCACCCTTATTCCACATTCTGCCTCTTAGCTTATATAAGTAGCAAAGGCATGTACATAGTTCCTCAGTCTGAGTATCAACTAGGTTTATGCCTTCCTGCTCTCTTCCCTCCATTCAGAAGTCCCTACTCAGGCTGATACCCTCGGCATCCTCTTAAGTATCCTTTCTGTTACAAGTTAGTGGTACATATAGGAGCCAGGATGCAATGCACAAGCATGTTGAAGCCAAGCCACCCTGACTGGCTTGCAGGACTTGGCCAGTTCCCAACCGTACCTTCAGTATTACCAAGGCCTGACAGTATACTCAGACTTACACTACTTCCTGTGCCTCTTACCTCTTAACAATTATGTCCCCACAATCCAGATCTGCTATCTGCAAGGCAACTAGTGCCTCAGACATCAAAGCTGAGAAATCAGTGGAGGTGACTGAGTCAAAAAACTAATCAGCAACTCTTTGGCTCTCCAGCATACTAGGAGTTGCATTGACTTGACAAGTGCTAGTACTAAGGTTAAGCTTAATGCTTCTGTCCTTCTTAATCCTAATTCTTTGGTAATCCTTTTATCTTCTGTTTTGGTGCTGAGTTCCTCAGTAACCCCTCTTAAATGTCTGATCGATTCAGGCTCTACTCACTGCTTCATAGAATCTTCCTATATTCGGGAACATAAAATCCCTACTACTTCTATTGACTCAATTCCCCTTAAACTATTTGATGGCACTACTAACTCAGTCATTACTGAATCTGTAGAACTGCCAATCAAATTTCCGTTAGGACAACTACAGTCTATCCGTATATATGTCATATTACTAGATTCGTCTGTATTGGTAGTACTCGGTCACAACTGGCTCACCCACTACAATCCATTGATTGACTGGGTATTGGGCAGTATTATATTTTGAAAAACCACTAATGATCCTAGCATGCCTTCGGTTCAGCCAGCACCTGCCGCTGCTCCATGGCCTTAACCAGGATCCTCTCTAAAATTAGAAGCTCCACAAATAGCCCTAGTCAATACAGCCGTGTTTGTGCATGCCTGTAAACTAGAAGGTTTTGCAAGTTTTCCATCTGGACCTTTCAGCTATCAACATCACTTTAGCACGATCGGCCAAGGTCTCATCTGTTCCATCCATTTCTCTTGATCTAGTCGACCTGGAAAACATCTCCAAAGAGTATCATGAATTTGCTGATGTTTTCAGTAAAACAAAGCTGACACTCTAGGATCTCACTGACCCTATGATCTTAAAATCACCTTGGAAGATGGCGCCAAGATACCTCATCCACCCCTATACTCATTGTCATAATCAGGACTAGAAACGCTGCATGAATTCCTTGACAAACACCTGAACATGGGGTTCATCAGGGCCTCCTATTCTCTACACAGGGCACTAATTTTATTTGTCTAAAAGACAGAAGGCTCCCTTTGGCTATGTGTGGATTTTCGAGTACTAAACAAAGTGACTGTCAAGTACACGTACCGAGAACCGTCCACTCGGCAATGCCGACCGAGCAACCATTCTATAAGCCATGACCAAGTGCCCATACCGCATGCATAACACTTGGTACACTGGCCTCAGCTCGATACATCCACCATCCACACTCCTTGTCCTCACCCTTCAGTCCACCTCACCTTGCGACTTCCTGCCCTTGTGTTATCCTCAGGTACAACCCTTATTTTATAATCGGGCACTTCCTATTGTTCTACCCTCGGCCACACTCCTATTATCCTATCCTTTATTGTTCTATGCCCGTTTACATTCCTTCATTCTAATTTTACTCATTATAGACAATAACTGCATGCCCTGCATACCTTGTTATTCTACATTCCTTATTCCATATGTCACTTCTTAACCTATATAAGTAGGACATGCATGTTCATATTTCCTCATTCTGGGTATCGACTAGGCTTAGGCCCTTCTACCTTCTTCTCCTCTATAAAGTCCTCGACTCAGGCTGGCATCATCAGCATCCTCCTGAGTACCTGCCTGTTGCAAAACCAGTGGCATGCACGGCAAGTAGGGTGCAATGCACAAGTATGTTGAAGCCAACGCCACTACTCTTGGCCTGCAAGACTTGGCCATAGTCTGCCCGATCCTTCGACAACACCCCTCGGCAGTAGCAAAGTCTGTCAGTACCCGAAGCTTGACAGTGACCAAGAAGGATCGGTACCCTCTCCTTCTAATCACTGACCTACTAGACACCCCCGAAAAAGCTTGAATTTATACAAAAATTGACCTTCGGCAGATATACCATCTGATCCAAATTGCCGAGGGAGAAGAATGGAAGACTGCCTTCAAGACCCAGTATGGGTCCTATGAATGGCTAGTTATGCCATTTGGCCTCTCCAATGCCCTTGTAGCCTTTCAGAGCTTCATGAATGACATTCTCGGTGACCTGATAGACTATTGTGCATTGTGCTGTTGCCTATTGTCAAGTCCACATACCGAGACCCATCCGCCGGCAGTGCTGACCGAGCAATCATCCTATATCCACGACCAAGTGCCCACATCACCTGCATAACACTTGGTGCGTCGGTCCCGGCTCAGCACATCCGCCATCCGTACTCCTTGGTCTGTTTCACCTCGGAACTTCCTGTCCTTGTACTATCCTCGGTTACCAGCCTTGTCTTATAGTCTGGCACCTCCTATTGTCCTATCTTTGGGCACATTCTATTATCCTGTCTTTTATTATTCTATCCCCATTTTGCATTCCTTGTTCTAATTTTGTTCGTTGTGGACAATGACCACATGCTCTGCATACCTTATTGTCCCACATTCCTTATTCCACATGTTGCTTCTTAACCTATATAAGTAGGACATGGATGTACATACTTCCTCATTCTGGGTATTGACTAGGCTTAGGCCCTTCTACCTTCTTCTCTTCTGTTAAGTCCTCGACTCGGGCCGGCATCCTCAGCATCCCCCCGAGTATCTGTCTGTTGCAAATACAGTGGCATGCATGGCAAGTAGGGTGCAATGCACGAGTACGTTAAAGCCAACACCACTACTCTTGGCCTGCAGGACTTGGCCATAGTCCACCCGACCTTTCGACAACACCCCTTGGCAGTAACGAAGTCCATCAGTACCCGATGCTTGACAGTATACCCAGAATCAAACTACTTTCCATGCACTCATGGTTTACAAATATGGTCTTTCAAGACACCCTTTTAATGACCTTTCTATCTTCTTGTTTGGAACCGAGTCTCCCGGTGGCCCTTCTAACTGTTTTAAATCAGGAACTGTTCATAGCTTCACCAGATCGTCTCACCCCTAGGAGGTTGTCCAACAAGATAGATCCACGCCACTGCATTTCCAACCCAATACCAGTATAGATTCGCAGACCACCCAGTTCAGAAGAACTTCAGTTTTTTTTTCAGCTGACTGGAGGGCAACGCCCCACCCTCGGCAATCTGTCTGGCATGCTTGATCAATCAGCATCAGCTTACAGACCATATTGAGAATTCGTTTATGATTATGACCTTTTTTCCGATCTAGTTTTTCTTGCTAACAAAGCACAGATACACTTACTAGATTTTCCGTCTGGACAATCAGTCCACCCATCCGTCCGTCATGTACTAGATCCGTCGGTCAGCAATATTCGGGCACAACTCGCTCACCCACTATAATCCATTGATTAACAGGGTATTGGGCAGTATTATAATCCATCAAGCTACTAACGTTTTTAGGTGCATCCCGATGGCCTTGGTCCAGGTGGCATTTTCCACTGTTCCAAAAGCCTCACCCAGGATCCTGTTCCGTCGCTGGAAGCTTTGCCAATAGCCCTAGTCAATGCAACTGCCTTGTGCATGCTTGTATACCAGAACGGCTGGCAAGTTTTTTGGCAGAGACTTCTCGGTCAGCGTTGTCATTCGGCATGTTCGGCCAAGGTCTCACCCATTCATCCCCATCCGTTCCCGGTCTTGCACCCCGTATATGCATGTCATATGCATTTTTGACCCTCCTCCGTTCTTCTCGGCTAGAGGCCAACATATTTAGTAGACGGTGGGACGTCTACCTAAAAGGGGGGGGTGGCGACCAGCTAGAAACCTTTCAAACTGCGCAAACTCCCCTCCCGAGGACATCCTTCTCCTGAAAACCTCCCCATTTTCTTACCCTCCGTTCCGTCCATCACCTCCTGTCCCATTCTCTACTTCCTCCGTTCCATTCCATCACCCATCACGTCCCCCTCTTCCCTGATCCTTCTCCAACCACTCCGCTTACGACCCTACAACCACCTTAATCCCGAAAGAAATATCCCCTCATTCCACCCTCAACATCCGTCCCAGTCCATCCGCCACCTCCTCTCCCATCAATATAACATAGCCGAGATGCCAAACACCTCGGCACCTCTGACTTGTTTTATTTCTCTTTCCCTTGATTTCTTTTATATCCTTCTTTCAAAAATTGATTAAAAAAAAAAAAAAATGATACAATATTCATTATGTTCCCTAATCTATTTCTACATCTTCTTCTTCCCTCCTCTCCTGCTCCTCCTTCCTCCTCTGCTCCTGCTCCTCCTTTCTCTCCCGCTCCTCCCTCTCCTCTTCCCGAAACTCATCCCTCACCTCCTCCAATCACAGGTGTCCTGACAAGTCGGGCTCCCTCTCAAGGAGCAGTCGCATTGTGTCCTCTAATCGATGCAGCCTCTCCTCCATCCGCCCCAATCTGTCCGTTCTGTCTGTCCTCCCCGTCCGTTTCTGCCCGGACCCCCCAGCCAGCGGTACTTCAGTCTCGAAAGCCTTCCTGCTCGGCTTTTGGGTACAGGCCCGTCTTGGCCTTTTACTCGGGGGCTCTACTGCCCCATCCACACCCTCCATGGAGACCTGAACCATTGAGTTGATTTCGTCCCAGGCCAGTTTGCTTTTACGCTACAAGAAACATTTCAATCAGCAGGGAATAAAGAAAACGTATAACCACTCACCCGGACATTTTCTCTCCGTCCTTGTACACTCGGCCCCGTATAGGCCCTGCCCCCATGCTCCTACCCCACTTCTGTTCATTAGTCTTTGGGACCCCCGAGGTCCCGGGATTTTCTGCCCACTCGGCTGTTTCGGCCCATGGGGACACGGCCTCTTGATCGTCCTCCGCATCCTCCGGGGTATCCCAACTCGCTGCCATGAGTCACCCCACAGTCACCTCCCTATCCATCCCCCTGACCCCCACCGAGGCATTCTCCGCACCCGTGCCCTCCGCATTCTCCGCTGAAGCACTCTCCTCACCCACCCCATCCATACCATCTGTAGTCTCCCAGGGAATCTGCAGATCGCACCCCACACACTGGGTTGGTGATGCGTCATGATCACGAGTCACCTGTCTTCCATCATTTCCCCATTTGACAGCGTCAGTCTCGGCGTGCATCTTGTTCTGGGTATTTTTGATGGTGACAATTGGGAAGATGCGGTTGGTCTATGAGAAGTCCAGAAACTTCCCCCACTATCCGTGATATTACGTTTAGGCATTCCAGACCTTGCTTTTAATTTCCGGCTTCAGGGGTTCAGCTGCTAAGGGGGGGATACTGTCAAGTCCACATACCGAGACCCATCCGCCAGCAGTGCCGACCGAGCAATCATCCTATATCCACGACCAAGTGCCCACGTCGCCTGCATAACACTTGGTGTGTCGGTCCCGGCTCGGCACATCCACCATCTGCACTTCTCAGTCTGTTTTACCTCGGGACTTCCTGTCCTTGTACTATCCTCAGTTACCAGCCTTGTCTTATAGTCTGGCACCTCCTATTGTCCTATCTTTGGGCACATTCTATTATCCTGTCTTTTATTGTTCTATCCCCGCTTTGCATTCCTTGTTCTAATTTTGTTCGTTGTAGACAATGACCACATGCTCTGCATACCTTATTGTCCCACATTCCTTATTCCACATGTTGCTTCTTAACCTATATAAGTAGGACATGGATGTACATACTTCCTCATTCTGGGTATCGACTAGGCTTAGGCCCTTCTACCTTCTTCTCTTCTGTTAAGTTCTCGACTTGGGCTAGCATCCTCAGCATCCCCCTGAGTATCTGTCTGTTGCAAATACAGTGGCACACACGGCAAGTAGGGAGCAACACACGAGTACGTTGAAGCCAACGCCACTACTCTTGGCCTGCAGGACTTGGCCATAGTTTGCCCAACCTTTCGACAACACCCCTCGGCAGTAACGAAGTTTGTCAGTACCCGATGCTTGACACCTATATAGATGACATACTAATTTATTCAGACTCACTCGAAGAACATCAAGAACATATTTGAGAGGTGCTCCGTCAACTCAGAAAAAATGGCTTATTTGCCAAAGACATGGTCAAATTCCTCAGCTACATCCTATATACCAACGGAATCACCATGTCTGATGACAAGGTCAAAACCATCCATGAATGGCCCGAACTGAGGAAAGTCAAGGACATCCAATCCTTCCTAGGTTTTTCCAATTTCTACCATTGCTTCATCTTTAACTATTCAGACATAACTATATCCCTTACTCAGCTGACACATAAAGGCATGCCATGGGCCTGGACTAAATACTGTCAAAAGTCTTTCGACCTGCTCAAAACAGCCTTTACCTCAGCACCCATCCTGCATCACTGGGAACCTGACCTATCCCTGGTCATGGAAACCAATACTTCATATTATGCCCTTGTGGCCATTCTTTCTGTTATCAATTCTGAAGGCAAGATTCATCCCATCGCTTTTCATTCCTACACCTTTACCACTCCCAAGCTAAACTATGATGTTCATAACAAGGAAATTTTAGCAATTTTTAAGGCATTCAAGTGATGGTGGCACTACCTGGAAGGCTCTGCAGCCTCCGTAGATGTCATCACCGACCACAAGAACCTCAAATATGTTTCCACCACTAAAATCCTGACAGGAAGACAGGTGAGATGGTCTGAATACCTCTGCCAATCTAACATCACTATCTGTTTCTATCCTGGCAAACTTGGTACAAAACCCAATGCTTTAACTAGACAATGGGACATCTACCCTAAAGAGGAGGGTAACAACTATAGCACCATCAACCCTTAAAACGTCCGACCAATTTTTACAACTAATCAATTAGTGGAATTCCTTCAAGCTATGCAACTCATCATTCTGACCCTATGAGCAAGCATCATCATAGACTCAGAAAAACTCCACTCTGATATACATTTAGCCCTCCCAACCGACCCCACGGCAATGCCCCATCTTGGTACTCCCAAAATGCCAAACCCAAGATGGACACAAACCCCAAATGGTTTCCTTTGGTTAGACAAGGGAGGGAATAAGAATGGCAATGATAAGTCTTCCAACAATAACAACCATGCTAATGACATTTCATCCAAGCTCAGAAAAGACGGGAAGCTGTTGCCTGAAGAATGTCAAAGGTGAATCAATGTGGGACTCTGTCTCTTGTGTGCTTCAAAAGGTCACATGGTCAAAGACTGCCTCAAATCCAATTCCCAATCATCATTGACTTCTTCTTCTAATAACAAAAACAAAAACAACAATAACAATAAAAATTTGATGAAAGCATGTGCGACCAAGGCAAGCATGTCCAACACCAATGCCAAAGACAATATGGCAATGGTATCAAAAAAATAAGCTGCAACCTCAGAAATGCATGATCTGAGGATTGTGTTAGCCTCTCTGTTGTGCTCTTCTTGAATGCCCTTTCTCCTATTTCTTGCATATCTTCTACTTCTGAGACTTCAAAAACTTCTTTAATAGTTAATTTGACTTGCTCTCTTATTTCTGAGTTTCCTCTTGTTATGCTCTTAGATTGTAGTTCTTCAGACTGCTTTATTGAATCATGAGTTGTGCAAAAATACTCTTTGCCTACTAATTCAGTTCCTGCTATTCTGTTGAAATTATTTGATGGTTCTACTAACTCTGTCATTACTCAGACCACTATGATCCCTATCTGATTTCTGACCAGCAAACTTCAGAATGTTACTTTCTACGTAACATCATTAGACGGCAGTTGCTCTGCAGTACTTGGCTTCAACTGGCTCACCTACTACAATCCATTGATTGACTGGGTATTGGGCAGTATAACTTTCAAAGCTACAGAACCGACCACCACTCCAACACCTCAGGCCTCAACCGCTGCTTCACAGTCCAGCACTTTGCTTCCAAGCACTCCATCACCATCTCTGAATTTGGAGGTGCTGCAAATAGCCCTAGTTAATGCAGAAGCATTTGTTCACACCTGCAAACTGGAAGGTTCTCAATCTTTTCAACTCAACCTTGCGGATCTTGACAAATACGCTCGAGGCTCCACTACAGTTGATTCTTCCAACAACCTGGATAGCATTAAACAGCATGTGCCAGAACTCTATCATGAATTTGCTGATGTCTTGAGTAAACAGCACAGTAATATACTAGCACCTCATAGACCTTACGACCTCAAGATCAACCTTGAGGATGGCACTTTGCCCCCTCTTGGCCCCATCTATTCCCTCTCAGTATCCAAACTCCAATCACTATGAGATTTCATCGACAAACACCTCAACATGGGCTTCATTCAACCCTCATGTTTGTCACATGGTGCCTCAGTACTATTCATATGCAAGAAGGATGGCTCCTTGTGACTCTGTGTAGACTTTCACAGTCTAAACAGAATTACAAAGAAGGACTGTTATCCACTTCCCCTTATTTCTGACCTCTTAGATGCCCCCAAGAAAGCTCATATATACACCAAAATCGATCTCAGACACGCCTATCATCTTGTTCAAATTGCTGAAGAAGATGAATGGAAGACAGCCTTTAGGACTCATTATGGATCCTTTGAGTGGCTTGTTATGCCTTTAGGTCTATCTATTGCCCCTGCTGCATTTCAGTCCTTCATGAACAACATTTTTGGTGATCTATTAGACAATTACACCATCATCTATTTGGATGACATCCTCATCTATTCCAATAATGAATCCTTGCATATCGAACACGTTCACAAAGTGCTTCGATGATTATACAAACACAACCTCTACACTTGAGAAGACAAATGCTCCTTCCACCAAATATCTGTCAAATACATCGGATATATCCTATCACCTGATGGTCTTATGATGGCGGAAGACAAAGTCAAATGCATCACTCAATGGCCCAAGCTGTAAAAAGTCAAAGATGTCCAATCATTTCTTGGATTTGCAAACTTCTATCAATAATTCATTTTCAATTATTCCTCCATTATGACTCCCCTTACTCAACTCACTTGCAAAGGTCTGATGTGGAACTGGAGTGAGGAATGTAGAGATATGTTTAATAAGCTGAAACTGGCATTTACGTCTGCCCCCATCTTAACTCATTTGACTCCTGATTTGCCCTTGATTGTAGAGACAGATGCATCAGATTACACTTTAGCAGCTATACTCTCTCAACACTCCCTAGATGGCGAACTTCATCCTGTCGCTTTTCATTCCTGAACTTTTACTTCCCCCAAACTCAATTATGATGTTCATGATAAAGAACTGCTCACAATTTTCAAAGCTTTTCAAAAGTGGAATCATTACTTAGAAGGTTCTGGTAACCCTGTCAATGGAATTACCGATCATAAGAACTTGGAGTACTTTTGCATGACCAAGTTGTTGACTAGACATCAAGCTAGATGGTTGGAATACCTTTCACAGTTTAATCTCATCATTTGTTTCAGACCAGGTTGTTTGGGCACTAAGCCTGATACTGTCAAGTCCACAATACCGAGCTCCAGTTCACTCGGTAATACCAACTGACCGACCCTTACCCACATCATTCCTCACTACCACATGGTCTCGGTTCGGTACATCCAGTTCATCGTCTGGACCACTCTTCTCACCCTATCCCCTCCACCCCTTACTATTCTCTTTTTCCCTGTCTATTCCCTTATCCATTCTCCCTTGGAACATTTACTGTTCCTTTATTATTCAGTCACGGCCCTATTGTTTTATCTTTGGCCATTTTCCATTGTTCTATTCTCATCCACTCCCTCATTATCTGATTCTCAGCCATCTTTCATTATTCTATTCTCACTTACATTTCTTATTCTATTCTTGATCACTGTGGACAATACCTCCACATGATTCTTCACACCTTATTGTTCTCCATTCCTTATGCCACCCTGTTTCACATCTTGCTTCTTAACCTATATAAGTAGCAGATGTATATAGATAATTCCTCACTCTGAATATCAACTTGGTTCACATCCCCTTGTCTGCTCTTTTCCTGTCTAAAGTCCTTTGCTCAAGCTGACACTCTTGGTACTTTTATAGGCCTCTCCTCTGTCCAAATCAGTGGCATGCATAGAACAGCAGGGTGCAACACATGAGCACGTTAAAGCCTAGCCACCCCAAATGGTCTGCAGGACTTGACCGATTCCTCAGCTTTACCCAGTCATAACAGATTTGCTCACTAGATGATGGGAAGTCTACCTTAAGGAGGGGATGAATGACTACACCACCATTAATCCCCAGAACCTTTGACCCATCTTCTCTCAACATCAGTTGACCATGTCCCTTCAAGCCACGAGCCTCATCAAACCCATACTGAGGACCTCGACTCTTATAGACACCAAGCGCATCCTGAATGACATTAAATATTATCTTCCTTCCCACTCCTTAGCCCAGAAACACCTCATAAATAATGATGACCTGAAGTGGCAGACTAATTCAAACAGTCTGTTACTATTTGATGATTGCATCTACATTCCCAAGGCACAAGACTTACACTTACATGTGTTACAACATAAGCATGATCACATTCTTTCTGGACACTTCAGAATTAACAAAACCATAGACCTTGTTAGACACAACTACAATTGGCCTGGCATGAGGTCATTTGTCAAAGACTACTGCAAATTCTGTATGATATATGCAGAATAAATTGCCACATCATAAGCCCTACAGTGTTACATACCATTGCAATGGTTGGTTAATACATGTAATAAGTTACTGCTTAAATTGTGCCTACAGACTAATGTCAGATAACCTGGCATAGTGGCCTTTTGGCCCAGTTGAAAGAACACATCACTGTGGGAATTTGTTGCCTTTCACATACAGATTGCTCAAGCAGCTTCCATTGCCAGAAAAACCCTGGACTGGAACTTGATATCCATAGACTTCATCAAATAGCTCCCTACATCCTCAGGATTTACGGCTATCCTAGTCATCATCAACCACTTTTCCAAACAGTCTATCTTCATTCCCACTTCTGTCACCATCACTTCTACTCAGCTTGCAGAACTCTTCATACTTCACGTATTCTCCAAACACAGCATTCCTTCCCACATCACTTCAGATAGAGGCTTGGAATTTGTGTCCCATTTCTGGCATTCTCTCGGGAAAGCCCTTGATATGAAGTTGCACTTCACCTCAGGCTATCATCCAGAAGGCGATGGCCAGACCAAGCATACTAATTAGATATTAGAACAGTACCTCCACATCTATTGCAACTATCAACAAGACAACTGGGCCTCATTATTACCCCTTGCAGAGTTTGCCTATAACAATGCTCCTAGTGCTACCACTGGAGTCTCACCTTTCTTTGCCAACAAAGGCTATCATCTGTCAGGAACCATACGCTGGCATACCCAACTATTCATTTCAGCCCACTCAGCCTAACTCTGCTCTGGCTCGCTATTCAACTATACGCCCTCAGCCCACAGACTATATGCACCTTGTGTATCCGTCTTGGCATCACATGCTCTTGTCAATTCATTCATTCCATTTACATCACACTCCATGTGCTTGCTATTCCATTCCATCTTCATTTACATTTAATATCCTTTCATTTACATTCTGCTCCACTTTCATTTATTCACAATTCTGCTCAGTCTCTTATATCCGATCTGCTATTATGTTCCTTAAGGTAACTCCGTTAGGAATCGGAGTGACACATCACTCCCCAATGTCACGGAGGAGATCATTATTTGGGGCATAGTATTTCTATTCTCACCTTTCACGATCCTCAGCTTTCTCATTCTATTATAGGAATCTATTTGACTCCTAGTAGATTTGAAAGTAGTATAAAGATCTTGTACTTCAGTAGTTCAGTCTTCAGTCAGATAATCAACCTTGATTTTCTACTAGCTAATTCTCTGTCTCGCTTTTCTAAAATTAAGGCCAGTGCGATCTGGTGGACACAACATATAAGTTGAAGCCTTACCCTGCCCCAAACCTTGGTATTGTTTCACCTTTGGGAGATTTTACATATAATTACAATTATGTGATTCCTTCACATCATAACATCATCCCAATTTCACCATTCATCCTGAATGTGACCTTGCTTCATCCCAAGCGCAAGACTTTGTAGTCGACCTAGACAAATTGCATCAGCAGCTTCGAATCAATATCCTTGATGCTCAACAAATGTACCAGACCTCAGCAGATGCTAAACAACTCCCATCTCCAGACTTTCCTATTGACAGTCTTGCGTTTATTAAAGCTAAATTCCTCAGGACTACAGTACGGGACAAGCAAACTCAACCAAAATTTTCGACCCAATTTTCTGGCAAAATCCGCTTGTTGAAATTGATAGTAGACCATTAAATGAAGTATCT
>QLPG01004035.1:0-12889 GCA_003314385.1 Gomphus sp. MG54
GCTGCTGTGATCACGAGTGTTGTGCACTACCACCCACATAACCGAGACGTGCCTCACTGTCCGCTTCACACCTTAACGCTGTAATATTGCCACCTACCATTCACATATTGTACTTAGTAACTTCACTTTAATTAAGTTTTTCTTTTTCTTTGTAGTTATGATCTCTGTTATAAGAACTTTGCAGGTTACTTACATCCATTCTGCTGTACATGCACTGTACCTTCACGCCTAAAAGTCACACCTCGGTTCACAGTCTCCCTATCGATTCTCATTTCTCCCTCCGGGGTTTTCTACGAGTCAAAGTTTAATTACCCTAGGCGCCGCCGCAAGGGTCAGCTGACGCGTCTGATGGTTCGCATGAGGCAACTTCGGGTGCTTCTTAATGTCAGTTCAATACAGATTTCCAATCCTAAGTGCCCCAACAAAATGCGATATAAGAAGCGCAATTCCGATTTCCTTCGTACTCACGCGTTTTGTACGTGTCGTGGGCGCAAGTTTCACGAAAGCGTCATGTAAATTCAATGAACCATCCAGCACAGCTTTGCGACTAGTGATACAACACTCATGACATTCCATGCATCTACCTCACGTACACGAAAGTGGCCAATCACCAAGCACTAAGTTAGGACGCGGCACTGTAAGAATACGAGCGTTTAGCGATTTGACTACGCTCGCAACTTAGAAAGGACACGGTCAGTGCTTAGCTTCCCATTCTGTGAAACATATAACAAGTATAGCTCCGTTGAAATGGATATCAACTGAGCTATAGTACATAGGTCTGTGTATACTTATATGAGAGAAAGACAATAAGGAATCAAAAAGGGGGAAACAATAGAGATGAGACATCCTAATTAAGAATAATAAGAAGAACCTGGGATCCTGAGCCTCCATCTACAACACTTCTGTGGAGGATGAGGAGCGACACTGCATTGTTTCTCTTTTTACCTTTAGCATAGATTAGTCATGACACATATCATCCACGTACCCTAAAAGTATTGGCCACTACTGAATAGTTGTAGTTCTGCAATAAAGAGGAGCAAAAAAGTTGGGTGAAAATTCTATGGTACATGATAGGCCGTCTCCAACCAGAGGGGGATTGGAACAAAGCGTACACGTCAATTGAAACCAGCATTCGTTGTGAAAATAAATTGTCAATGCAGATATATCCTTCAAATTAAATTTCTTCACAGCTGGAGTAGAAAAGGAAGCTGACAGAGTGGTAAGTTAACTAGTGCTAGAGTGCGGATCTAACAAGAAAACAGCTGAAGTGGAGATATCAGTAGATACATACTGTTGCGGAAAGCTTTGGAGGTTATCTTAAATGTTTTAACGCAGTGAATTTAAAATTTAAAAGAAAAAAACCTATACCTTTCAATTAGACTAACTGCAATCAATTCTTCCTCTTCGTAGAGTACACATTGTATCTCAAAAGGAAATGCAATGAGGGGGACCTGGGTTGTTTTACATTCCTTACCTTGACTATTACCTCCGCAGTTTGGATTTTCTAAACCGCAACACCAATTGACAATTGTGTTTTCAAGTCCCTTGGTTGCATGTCTAAATTAAGAAACATTTCGACGGGCCCTCTGTGACCCTGTAGGCGATTGGTGCGCCACCTCATCATGTTTGCAGCTAATTTACTCAATGACCTATTCGTTGTGACTTCACAAGGTTCACTGTCTTCACCTACGACCCCCTCGACGAGTGGGCGGGGCACGATTTGGACATCATATTCAGCTTCAAAGGACTAGCTCACTTGGAGGACAGGGGCATCAGATCTTCAGTAAAGTGGGTTTACCATGATATCCTTTCGTTTTTCACTCAGACGCGTGGTGGGAGCCATGTGTAGAACTCGCAGATGACAATCTCCCGGATAAGTGCTACAGGTTATAAAATATGCCAAACTTTAAGGTCTTTGTTCCTCGAATGCTTCTCAGACGCTAAAAAAACAAGTACATGCGGCTAATTGAAATTGGCCCTTTTGCACGGTGACAGTTAAAACCTTTCTCGCCCCTTCACCCCAGTCCTCATCTACCTAATACCCCTCTATTTGTGATCGTAAAATCTGAGGCCAAACAAGAAACCATGAGGAGAGATCAATGGAACAACGTCCGTCATCGTTCGTCGGTACCGTTGACAGGGAGGCACCTTCCCTCTCGCTTACGGGCTGTCACAAGTCTGAATGCTGAGATGCTTCCATTCAGTGGCAACACATCTGCTGCCCTACCTCCTGCCACTCAGAACTCAAACAAAAAGGGACTGGGAAGGAAATTGCAAATGAAGTATGATGGACCTTTTGAGATCCTAGAGAAGAAAAGCCCCATAACTTACCGACTCAGAATGCCAGCATCTTATGGAATTCACCCAGTGATCAATATTGCACATCTGGAAAAAAAAATATCACATCATCATTTTCAGGCAGATGGCCAAACTGAAATAATGAACCAAATTTTGGAAACGGCCCTTAGAACATATGTCAGCCCGGAACTAGATGACTGACATACATACCTGAGACAATTCACCTTAGGCTATAATACCAGCCCACATACATTAACTGGATTTAGTCCAGCATTCTTACTTCATGGATTCCATCCTACAACAGGAGCAACTGTCTTGCACCAGCCAAGTGAAACAGTAGATAGACCTGAGACAGGGTGCCAAGGTCATGCACCTAATGACCCAGATGTTTCAGAAAGTTTCAAAGCTCAAGAATTTCTAGAAAAATTTGAAACTTATAGATCTGGGGCTAATGAATCCCTATTGTTTGCTCAAATGGTTCAACAAAAAATTTACAATGATGGTCACTTAGAAATCGAGTTTGAAGAAGGCGACTGGGTGCTCATAGACCTACACTCCCTGGACATGCTCAGAAATGAAAAGGGACTAGGCAGGAAATTGCAAATGAAGTATGATGGGCCTTTTAAGATTTTAGAGAAGAAAAGCCCCATAACTAACTGACTCAGAATGCCAGCATCTTATGGAATTCACCCAGTGATCAATATTGCACATCTGGAAAAATATCACATGTCCCTGGATGAGTTTGGCATTTGCCCAAGCAAAAGACTGGGTAGGGCAGACTTTTCCGAGGTCCCTGAATATGAGGTTGAAACCATCCTCAGATCCAGGTGGAGAGCAGCCCAACATGGCCAGAAGATTGAGGAATTTTTGATCAAATTTAAGGACTATGATTCTAGTTACAATGAGTGGCTGACCAGGAGGCAACTCAAGAATGCACCCCAGATTCTAAAGGAATGGGACAACTCCAAATGAGTTGTCAAACGAAAATACTAGAACATTGAACCATGTTCTACCATATAACCTAATCAATTAGAGTCCCAGAAAAATATTTATAAAAGGGTCAAAAAATTGGTATAAGTCCTAAAACCCTAGAAAAATTTCATTATCTCTAGGAATCCTCAATAACTTTCAATCCCCAGTCAATTGAATCAACTTCTATTATGTCTGCACCCATCCAGATCACATCAGCTGACTATCAAATCATCCAAGTGGGAGACCATTTCCATCAATTGCCCATACACATGCCAGCCAAGTATGAAGGAGGACCTGTAGTCGACTTCAACTTTTATTCGCCTACTTCTTGAGACTTGACACATTATAGGATCTTCGACCACAAGGTCTCAGTCCTAAGGCCCAAATTGGTGGACGCCATCTGGGAGTTGACCCATATGAAGATCAGAGAAATAGTGGCAGCCAGTATGGATTGAGAGCCAGGACACCCTACCATGCCTCTTATAATACCCAAGGAAAAATTACAAGAGCTAGGGATGATACACCCTGAATTTCCTCCTGTCCATTGCCTATCCCTTAATATACTGAAGGTTCCAAATGACCAGGGACAAATAGTTAACTGGTTAGATATGTGGCAACAGTTAGGCCAGAAACTTACCACTTGGACCCTGAAAGCAAAAGAAGTCTCCAGGGATGATCCTCATACATCTTGGAAATGGACCCACATCAAGAGAGCAAAAGTAGATGACCAGAGCTTAGATGACCACATGCATCTGGAGTACCCAGATGATGAGGAGGAGGAATTCGTGGAAAATGAGGGGGAACCAGGTATGCTACCTGCAGATATGCGCTTATATTCTAGACTTTCTCAATCACTAGGAGAATATTATGATTGGTCGGCCTCCCCATCCATTACTTCGCATAGCTACGGTGTCTAGGGAATGGCATGGGTCACCCACGGGTCAAATGTGGGTGACCTGCACCCAACCCATGGGAAACCTGAACCCGTCAACCTATGGGTTTTTTCCCATGGGTCGACGGGTGTTGGGTACGTGCCGCACCTGCACACGCCATACGCAGGCGTGACGTACAACACAAATGTACCATACGCGGGCGTGATGTATGATACGAACATGCCGCATGCGTGCATGTCATCCACGTGAGCATAAGGTGCGTTGGTGTCAGCGCGTGTGCATATGGTGCGTCGGTGTCAGCATGTTCGCATCATATGCATGCGCGTACGGCGTGTTCGTGTCATATGCGTGCGCATATGGCGCGGTCATGTCGTACGTGTGCACGTGTGGCACATGCCTGTCGTATGCGTGTACATAGTTGAGGCAGCGGGTTGGGCCAGGTCACGGGTGCTCTCGGCTTGACCCGCACCCAAACCCAAGGGCACCTGACCCAGTGACCCGTGCGGGTTACCCTAACCCGTGCTATTCCCTAACGGCGTCAGCTCCTTACTAAAACAGAAGCAATCTGAGGGAGAAGATCTTGGGAAAGTCAGTCCTTGTTACCATGACCTACAATTGATTAGATGGGAACCCTCAGTCTCTGAAAAATTATGGAGCTCAGCTGGGAGATTATGGGATTATCTCTCCTTAAATTAGATGGGGGATGATGTTAGGGAATGGGAAGTTCTCTAACAGATATGAAGGGCCATCAGATCAGGGATCAGCATAAAGGATTCCAAACCTCTCTCACTCAGAAAATAATCCAACAAATCAGTCTAAAGTGACTACCAAAAAATATAATAAATTTTGGCTGGCCATTTAAGAGTGAATTACTCAAAGTAATTAACTCTTAAACCATCAAGCACTTCAAGCCTAAGGAAATTCTCCAAAAACACTTATACTTTTTGCTTATTTGTATTTCAGACCCACAAGGACCCACAGCCTGGCACCAAATACTTACACATGGAAAATGGTGCCAAATTGCTGGATCAAGACTGATTTGTACAACAAATTCCTGGGTTTATTTAATAACTATTACACATAAGGTCAGCCCAGAAGCTCGGCTCATTTACTATTAATATTTTGTGACATGGCCAGTCACGATATTACCAGCCATGGGAATATGATTCATTAATGACTATGGGGTAACTCATTAATGACTAGGGAATAGCATGGGTTAGGGTAACCGGCATGGGTCACCTGGTCGGGTGCCCTTGGGTTTGGGTGCATGTCAAGCCAAGAGCACCCGTGACCTGGCCCAACCTGCCGCCTCAACTATGTACGCACGTACGACACGCACATGCCGCATGTGCACATGTACAACATGACCACGCCATATGCGCACATATATGACACAAATGCGCCGTACGTGCACATGCCAACACGAATGCACCGCACGTGCACGCGCCGACACAAACGCCCCATACGCACACACACCGACACCAACATGCCACACGTGCATGCACCAACACAAATGCGCCATACATGCATCCATCGACACCAACATGCCATATGTGCACCCGCTGACACCAACGTGCCAACACCAATGCGCCTTATGCTCACGTGTATGACACACACACGTATGGCGCGTTCGTGTCATACGTCGCGTGCACGTACGGCATGTTCATGTCATACATCGCGCGCACGTACGGCGCATTCGTGTCATGTGTTGCACGTGTGTATGGCACGTTCGTGTCATATGTTGCACGCACGTATGGTATGTGCAGGTGTGGCACGCACCTGACACCCGTCGACCTGTGGGAAAAAACCCATGGGTTGACGGGTTCAGGTTTCCCATGGGTCAGGTGCAGGTCACCCACATTTGACCCATGGGTGACCTGTGCCATTCCCTATTAATGACTATAGGGTGATTCATTAGTGACTACAGGGTGACTCGTAACTGCCACAGGCTTTTCTAGGACTTTCAATTCCTTTCCACACCCTTCTACTAATTTCAGGAAAGTCTTGCCTTATTGGGGAGTTACATAATTAGAATAGAATTAGTATAAATAGAGACTAGTTCTGTAGCATAAAAGCAATCTTATCTTCACCCATAATCTGCCAGATTATCTAGTGCTGCCAGCACTCTCTTAAGTAGGTTGCCGACCACTAGACTTATCAACAGAGGTTTGTTTGTAGAATAGATCTCGACCCTTCTATGCAGTGGAAGGTTTCTTGGACAAAATATAAAAGGTACGTAAAAACATCATAAAAGAACTAAACTAGATTTTATAGAACATCCATGGAAATAATCCTAGGCAAGGGTAGAATAATAGTTCACAAACATAAACTATTATTCCTACATGTAATTGACAAGTCACCTGCCAAGGCCCCCTCTAAACAATTCTTTTTGGACATTAACCCAGACAGGCATTAGCTTGCTGTTGTCTTGTCGGAGAACTTGATTGAACTTTCTTCACATTAAAGTTTTGTCACAGCTCTCAGGTTACCAGCTCATGGTTCCAAAACAATGCCAGCGCAGATCCATGGCTAGCAGAGAGCTCCAGAGGGTTTTGGTCCAGGGAAGTTGAACGCATGCCAGCACAACGGGAAGACTAACTAACAAGTCTGTGACCTGCCTTACCTTCTTCTTGCAAAAAAGATGCCCCACCAATTGTGCATGCCGGCACAAAGGTAAACGGCCCCTGCACTCATCCTAGCCATCTTCTCACCACCTCTGTCAGATGAGACCACGAGTGGGAGGGATAATAAATGAGTGACACAAGTGCTTATACCAAACAAGCACTAGCCCCTCCAACCTAGTACTTTGAATCACTCAGTAGACAGGCAATGATCAATACATCCATCATCAATGAGGATGTTATGGCCCATGCGACCAATAAACATTAAAACCCCACAACCACCCACACTGTTTCTGGGACCTTTCCAATCACTCAAAGCCTGAATAACCAAATTCCAGATCTCTGATACATCATTCCGAGGTTCTGCATTTCCAAACCTCTGAAGATTCCAAAGTCAAGGTTCTGCTCCTTTGATAGACGATGCACAGGATCACCGTGTACCTCACTCCTTTGTTCTTTGTTTTATATTGCCCCTTGTACTCTCTTCCCCCCTTGTCTTTACTCAGTAAAAGATAGTACAAGACTAGATACCTGTATATAAGTCACCAGTCAACTGGACTATTCACCAGTACAAATATCGACTTAATTCTGCATCGTAGTTTCCAATTAAGTTCTGGTAAACTTTCTAACTCTCCAAAATTAGGGACAGACAATCGAGGAGGGCGCAACACATAAGCTGAAGCCAAGTCCCTGTGACATTGAACCACCTGTATCACCCTATACCGTGAATAGTCTTAAGACCCCTGGCACTTCCAGACCCCCATCCCCATTCCGATTCTGATCCCAAGTCTGACCCTTAGTCTCTCTGTCCCTGGAGTACAAACCCTCCCTTTGGAAACCATTTGGAACCCTCCGGAAACCCTCCTAGAAGCCTCTAGCTAAGTGCCAACATGCAGATTTAACAGAGGACATTGACCTTAAAAGGGGGGTAATGTCATGATTTCTCCACTCTTCTCTCTATTGCTTGTCATTGGACTCTACTACTCTGCCAGACCATATGTATAGTTCTTAGGTAATTAGTTAAAGCTCAGTCTTGAGCTGGTCAATACACTGACAAGTATCATTGCTCATTTCTCTCTTCCACTCCCAAGTATTAAAGCTCTTGTTGTTGCTGACAGCATGTGCCATTGCACTGGCCATTCAATTGTACATGCACCATTGCCCTGGTTGTTCGATCATGTGTGCGCCATTGCACTCGCATCATTGCACACATGTTCATACTTGTCATGTTTGCCCACCTCCCTGCCTCGTGTTAAGTCCGCGTGTCAGGCGCTTAGCTAGTACTTCCGAAGGGGTTTTCTGGGCTAGTGCGAGGGTCTGTAACGGGGCCGAAGACCGAGACCTGGGGTCGGACGGACTACAGACGGGGACGGAGGCGCCGGAAGTTTAGGGTAGGTCGCGGAAGAGATCAATCCGGTCACTGAGGTGTTCGAGGTCGAAGGGACTTGGCTTCAACTTATGTGTTGCGCCCTCCTCGATCGTCTGTCCCTAATTTCGGAGAGGAGAAGGAGATTCACCGGAGTGAGCTGGAACTGGGTGGACTAAGATGATATTCGTACTAGCGAACAGTCTAGTCGACTGGGAGACTATATACATACGACTGTCTTGTACTATCTTTTGCCGGTAATAAAACAAGGGAAAAGGAAGTACAAGGGGGTCAATATGAAGGAGAGAACAAGGGAGCGAGGTACGCAATAGTCCTGCGCGTCGGTTATCAAAGTATTGAGTCTCGGTCGGGGACGGACTCGGAGGTGGTGTCTCGGACGCGACGGGATCGGAAGCGGACGGACTCTGGGTCGGACTTGTCGGGAACGGAGATTACGGAAAACAGTCCTTCGTCCTTTCGGTCGGAAAGGTCTCGGAATAAGGAGGGGTGGTTGTGGGGGTTGTTGGAGGTATGGGCTATAACACCTCGCTTGTGCTCTCATCATTGCGTGCATGTTTGAACTTGCCCACCTCCCAGCCTCACTTATACTTGCATTGTTGCACATGTGTTTGTACTCACCCACCTTCTAGCCTTGCTCACACTTGTGCTATCATGCCTGCAGTCATGCATTTGTTACGCCCATAGTCATGCATAGTGATTGGCATGGGTAACCCTCAGGTATATTATGTCTACCTGTACCTGTACCTGTGAAAACCTGTACCCATGTGTTATGGGTACAGGTTTTTGTGGGTATGCTTATATAAGTGAGGTTCAGTGCTAACTTCACTTATATAATTGAAATTCGGCACTAAATTTGTTTATATAAGTGAGGTTAGCACTGAACCTCACTTATATAAGCATACCCACAAAAACCCTCCTGTGGGTACAGGTTTGGGCCAGGTTGGAAATCCTGACCCTGACCCTTACCCACACTACCTGTACCTGCTACCCACATGGGTGTCCAATACCCATGCCAATCACTAGTCACGTACTCATTGTGCCCACATGTGGCACCCACAACCACTGCACATGCAATGGCCTTCCACAGGCCATCCATACCTCTCAATGGTATATGCATTAGATGCAACACCCATGCCTCTGTATGTCATCATGTCATGTGTCCTCTTGCACATCTCCACTCCAGGGTTTGGTATGGGTGAAAGGGTAGTCTGTAGAAGATATGGCCTATGTGCCTGGGTGCAGCTGGGAATTGCTTGTGGAACTCTTGTGTTTTCTGTCTTGCATTCCTCATATTCTTCTCTGGCACCTATGAATTCTTTTCTCTAGGATACCCAACCCACTTTATCAGATACTGCAGTACTCCCCTATGCATTCTAGAGTCTAGAACTTCCTCTACTTCGTACTCCACTCCTTTTGGTGTCATCACTGGTGGGGGAGGTGTTGGCTTCTGTTGTATGGAGGATGTGGGTGTTTGGGCAGGATGTAGCAGGATGGTATTAAACACAGGATGGATGTTCTTCCATTTAGAGGGTAGTGTCAGTTTGTAAGCATGTTCTCCCACTTTTGCCACAATTGGAAATGGGCCATAACATCTGTCTTCTATTCTTTTTGAGGGTCAGTTGGTGGTGACATTAAGGCCTTCCAAGTAAACCTTGTCCCCTACTTGATATTGTGGTATGTCTTGCCTTCCTTTGTCATAATACTTCTTCATATCTGATGCTGCCTTTTCTAGTGCTACTGCTGCTTCCTCTCTTATTTTCTTCATTCTTCTCTTAAACATGTTTGCCACCTCTGTTTCTATCTCTCCTCATTGCTTTGTGGACTTCCTTAGATGCTGTCTATAGTTTAAGTAGAATGGAGAGTACCCTATTGACACTTGGATCTTGTCATTATAGCTGAACTCTGCCAATGGCAACCATTTCACCCATTCATCCTGCTGATGGTTGACAAACAGCCACAGATATTGCTCCACCTCTTGGTTGATGTGTTCATTTGTCCATATGTCTGGGGATGATAGGCAGTTGAAGGGTTCATCTTTATCCTTAATAGTTGGTATAGGTCTTTTGTGAACTTCAAGATGAATTGAGAGCCCCTGTCACTGACCACCACCTCTGGGAGTTGTTAAATCCGTGTGTCGGCGCTTAGCTAGAGACTTCCAGAAGGGTTTTTGGAGGGTTCCGAAAGGGTTCCAAAGGGGGAGATTGTATTCTGAAGGTGGGGGTGAAGGATAGGAATCGGATCAGAATCAGAGCAGACAGAAGTTGGGAACGCCGGGGGTCTTGGGACTGTTCATGGTATAGGTTGGTACGAGTGGTTCAAAGTCACAGGGACTTGGCTTCAACTTATGTTTTGCGCCCTCCTCGATCATCTGTCCCTAATTTTGGAAAGTCAGAAAGTTTACCAGAACTTAATCGGAAACTACGATGCAGTATTAAGTCAATATTCGTACTGGCAAATAGTCCAGTCGACTGGTGGTTTATATACATGTATCTAGTTCTTGTACTATCTTTTACCGAGTAAAGACAAGGGGGGGAAGAGAGTACAAGGGGCAATATAAAATGAAGAACAAGGAGTGAGGTATGCGATGATCCTGTGTGTCAACTATCAAAGTCTTCGGAGGTTTGGAATCGCGGAACCTTGGAATATATGTTGTACATCCAGAAATCGGTTATTCAGGCTTTGAGCAATCAGAAGTCCTGGAAACGGTGTGGGTGGTTGTGGGGTTTAATGTGGGTTTATTTGGTGGTATGGGCCATAATAGTATCCCTCCACTAGGACCGAGCCCTCGAGGTCCTAAGCTTAATTGGAGCAGTAATTAAGATGGACATTACTGTGGGAGTTCTTTGATGGTTCCCTGGGATGTTTTGATTGATAAGTGCTGATAGTTTGTTTGTCTATAAAAGGGGGTGTTTGCAGAATTGGGAGGGCCTTTCCCCAATGGAGAACACAGATCCTCAACCTTCAGGAAGTTTCGGAATTCTTTCCTGTTTTTTCCTCTCCGAAGTGTCATCGGGGGAGTTTGACAGGGGTCTCGAGGATGAAGTTCGATGCCTGTGGGGCATTGATGCTGATGTGGCAGCATTGCGGGCTCGTGCCATTGCGATTTGTGATTCCCTCGGTTTGTCTATCCAGTTTATTTTTCTCCTTCCTTTAACTTCTCTGTAGTGCAGGGGCATTTCCTAGATCTGTTACCATCCAGAGACCATCCTCTAGGTCGGTCAGGGCGGGGTGTTATCCCCAGTGGCCTGGTGGTGGGGGCGTGTTATAGCCCATACCTTCAACAACCCCCACAACCACCCCTCCTTATTCCGAGACCTTTCCAACCTTTCCGACCGAAAGGACGAAGGATTGTTTTCCGTAATCTCCGTTCCCGACAAGTCCGACCCAGAGTCCACTTTCTGCTTCCGATCCCGTCGTGACCGAGACACCACCTCCGAGTCCATCCCCGACTGAGACTCAATACTTTGATAACCGACGCGCAGGACTATCGCGTACCTCGCTCCCTTGTTCTCTCTTTTATATTGACCCCCTTGTACTTCCTTTTCCCTTGTTTTATTACCGGCAAAAGATAGTACAAGACAGTCGCATGTATATAGTCTCCCAGTCGACTAGACTGTTCGCCAGTACGAATATCATCTTAGTCCACCCAGTTCCGACTCACTCCGGTGAATTTCCTTCTCCTCTCTGAAATTAGGGACAGACGATCGAGGAGGGCGCAACACATAAGTTGAAGCCAAGTCCCTTCGACCTCGAACATCTCAGCAACTGGATTGAACTATTCCGCGACCTACCCTAAGCTTCCGGTGCCTCCGTCTCTGCCCGTAGCCCGTCCGGCCCCATCTCGGTCTTTGGCCCCGTTACGGACCTTCACACTAACCCGGAAAATCCCTTCGGAAGTACTAGCTAAGTGCCTGACACGTGGACTTAACAGTATATTCGTACTCACACTCCTGATCATCATGGGTTCAAGGCCAATTACACGTTCACAAGCCCTACAGACAATCACCCAGGCGTCAGCCCGCCGCGCTTCCGTCCCCCGAGAACTACTCGCCCCCGGGCCAAGTTTTCAGATGCCTCAAACCCCCGCGCACCCCCCCAGACCCTCTTCAGACTCCGGATTCTCGAACACGGACCGACACCCGCGCTCGAGTATGACCAACCCATTCCTCGTAAACCCCCCAGTAACCAACCAACCGTCACCCCCGGAGATGCCCTCCAGTTCAGGATCATCCTCAGCCGTACCGACCACGTCCCGATCATCATCCACGGTACCCCCATACCTCGCTTCTCCCCCTTTTGTACAGCCACCATTCGTGCCACCATCGCACGCCGCCCCCCCCACAGGCGGCACCACCATTCGTTGCACCACCCCCCATTGTACCACCACCCGTTGCACCACCGGCCGTAGCCCAGCCCTACCCCGTACCACCGGCTGCAGCACCACCCCCTCCACCACCAGGAGGAGCCCCCGCTATGGGGCCAAACAACGTGCCCGACCTCACCCAGGCCATCGCTATGTTAGCAAGTAATCTAGCCTCCCCTAGAAGATCAGCCCCCCATGCCACCAAGGTTCGAGACCCGGATCCTTTCGACGAATCTGATGCGAGGAAACTGCAAGCCTTTTTAGTGCAGTGCATGCTGAACTTCCGTGACCGCCCTGACGCTTTCGACTCCAACAGCGCCAAGGTAACCTATGTGTTGTCGTACCTGACCGGTAC
>QLPG01004040.1:0-23043 GCA_003314385.1 Gomphus sp. MG54
AATGAATAGAGAGGACAGGATGAGGAAAGTGAACCAAACGATGAGCCAAATGTACTGGACCGAGACCATGTACTGGCGAGGGATGACTTGTCACTGGTGTGTGGGACTAAAAGGCAAGGGTTGTTTGGTCGGTACTACCGAGTGAACCGGAGCTTGGAATTGGGGGCTTGACAATCATCATCATATGCAATGGTAGGAATATATGGAGGAACAAGCACTTGATGATGGGCAGGAGGGTCATCAGAGATGTCAATCAGCCTCTGTGGTAGTTTCTGCTTTGCCACAGTGCCAGAATTGAGTGAAGAATGAGGAGATTCATCAAATATGACATCTTTGCTGATAATCACTTGTCTTGCTGCTGAATCCCATAGTCTCCATGCCTTAGTGCTAGCTGCATAGCCAATCATGACACATTTGGTTATGTGTGACTCAAGGTGTCATTGCTTGGCTTTGGGGACATGCACATATGCTGTGGAGCCAAAGGCCCTGAAGTGGGTAATAGAGGGTTTATGACCATGCCAGGATTCAAAAGGAGTGTGATGGAGCAGTGCTGAAGTGGGTGAGGAATTGTGGACTTCAACAAATTCCATAGCAGCTTCACCCTAGAATGTAAGAGGGAGGTTTGCATCATGGAGCATGGAAATTATCCCTTCCTCCAATGTCCGATTAAAGCACTCTGCAACTCCATTCTGCTGAGGTGTCACTGGTGCAGTCTTCTGTCTGAATATCCCAGAAGAGGCAGTTAATGATCCAAACTCCTTTGAAGAGTATTCCCCTCCTTTGTCATCTCTCAGGGTCTTTATGATCGTTCTCCACCAATGCCTTGTACTGTTTGAATGTTTCCAGTGCCTGGTCTTTGGTTTTCATCAGGTAGATGTACACAAGGCAAGACTTGTCATCAATGAAGGTGATCCAATATTTGAATCCCCGAGGAGTGGGTACTTTTATTGAACCATGGACATCAGAGTGGACAAGTTAGAGGATTTGGGTGGCTCTGAAAGAAGCTTTCTTTGGGAATGGTTCTCTGTGTTGTTTCCCATGAATGCATGCTTCACAGATTGCAGGGAATGGATTGTCTGAAGTGATATCCATCACTTCCACCATGTCCTGAGTGATGAGTTGCTTGATTGCATCAATGCCAAGGTGGCCAAAACGATGGTGCCAAAGCTCCAAGTCCAAAGTTTTTGATGCAGCAATATGTGCTGTGTTTACCTCATCCTGAGTGAGTGTATCCCCATCTAGATATGCAAGTCTCCCTTTGACAGTGGCAGTCAGGATCAGTTTTCCCATTTTATAGAACTTCAAGATGGTTCCCACAATCTCAACCTTAATCCCATGATAGACAGTCAAGAAGAGGACTGAGAGGAGGTTGTTTTGAAGTTGGAGAACATATAATACATCAGAAAGAAGTATGGGAGTCAATTTCTTGTCCTTTGGGCAGAAAACCACTGTGTGTCAAGATTCGGTGACGCCGAGATATCGGTTAAGTCCTGCAAACCGTTACAGGGTGGCTAGGCTTCAACGTGCTCTTGCATTGCGCCCTGCTGTTCCATGCATGCCACTAATTTGAATAGCGAGAGGAGCCTTGAGAGGATGCCGAGGGCGTCGGCTCGAGCGAAGGACTTTAGAAATAGAGAGCGGACAAAGGGGTGCGAATCAATTGATATTCTGAGTGAAGAACTATCTACATAAATCCCGCTACTTTTATAGTTAAGAAGCAAGATGTGGAACAGGGTGGCATAAGGAATGGAAACAATAAGGTATGAGGCAACCACATGGAGGCATTGTCCACAGTGATCAGAAATAGAATAAGGAATGTAAGCGGTATTAGAATAATAGAGTATGGCTGAAAATAAGATAATGAAATGGTGGGTGGGAATAGAACAATAGAGGACGGCCTAAGATAAAACAATGGCAATGGCCAGGACAATGAGTGGCCGTCATGTTGTTCGGGGGAAATGGGTAACGGAGTGGATAGGGGGGTGAAGGAACAATGAAAGGGGGTGTACGAGGGGAGTGGTCCATACGATGTACCGGATGTGCCGAGCTGAGGCCGCGCGGTGGTGCGAGATAATGCGGGTGAGGGCCGGTTGGTCGGTATTCCCGAGTGAGTCAGTACTCGGTGTTGCGGGCTTTGACACTGTGCCAATCCCTTCAGAATACACCACACTATTGTCTGCCAATTCTATAGCCACTTTGTGAGGTTTGATTTCCTTGAACCAGTGCCGATGTGGAGTCATATGTGCAGAAGCTCCTGAATCAGTGCACCAAGGGTACACCCCAAAAAAAAACCGAAAAATATTGAAAAAATATGCAATCAATAGCTATGATTAAGTAGTGTATGATTCCAGTAAAAGTGTGAAAAAATTAAAAATTAATAATCTGATTCCACATCTCACTTCTTAACCTATATACATAGGTAGTGCATGGATGTAGATATTTCCTCATTCTGAATATCAACTTGGCATATACCTTCTTGTCTCCCCTTCTCCCATCTGAAGTCCTCTACTCAGGCCAACACCCTTGGCACTCTCCCAGGTATCTCTTCTATCCTAAATCAGTGGCATTCACAGAAAGTAGGGCACAACACATGAGTATGTTGAAGCCAAGCCACCCTGATCAGTCTACAGGACTTGGCCAATTCCCACCAACATCATGAAATCAGTACTATTGCAATAGTACTTGGCCCATGCATTGTCAGCATTTCTGGTGCTTGACAGTACTGCCATGTGAACTGATGCTTGGTACACTATGGGACAAGCAAACTCAACCAATTTGGTTTTGAGCAATTGAGAATTTTTTGTGCCAAACTAATGTTATATTCAGAATCAGAATGTCAAAATGCATCCAAAAAATGTGTTCCAAAGTTTTTCCAATGAGTTTTTAATGTGGCCAAATTTTTGGGCCTTTTCAGCACAATTTTTCACCCCAAATCTCATTGTCATGATGTAAATTTTAGTTAAGTGTGGCTTCAATTGACATCATAGCTTGTTCAGTAACTATGTGATGCTTGGTTTGCTTTCTAACAGCCCAAGCAGCTGCATTCCCAGTAAGTCCCTTGCGATATGCAGCCATAAATCTCCAAGAATGATTTATAAACCACCATATTACATCAGCTGGGCATGCATCAAGGTATTCTTTTGCCACTGTCTTTGCATCCTCAAATGTCTTCTTTGGAATTTCTTGATAATGGAATTTTGCCCATCCCCAGTACTATTGTCATATTTTAGTTTGATAAAATAATGCAAGAAAGTAATAAAATAAATACTTGCCATTTCAATAGAGTTCATCTCACAATGAAATTTAGGCAAGAAGATACATTCATGCCTTGCATTGTCAATAAGTGCCTCCAGCTGAGAAATTTGATTTGCAAAATCATCTTGGTGACTGAGGATGTGAGCCATGCAGCAGTTTGTATTGTCAGCTGGGCAAACAGGTTTGCACTTTGCTTTTTTGTCTTGAACATTGAAACCCCTTTCTTCAAGAACTGTTTTGAGTCCTGTTGGTTCCCCATTTCCTGTGGTCATTTTTTGTACCTGGTCTTAGAATAAGGGTTTGGATTAGATTAGGGAATTATGGTATCTGTCAGGCTCCAGAAATGCCGAGGAGTGGCCAAGTCCTGCAGGCTGGGAATAGTGGCATGGCTTCAACGTGCTCGTGCATTGCGCCCTACTTCCCATGCGTGCCACTGATTTGGGACAGAAGAGATACCCAGGAGGGTGCCGAGAATGTCGGCCCAGGTAAAGGACTTGGGACAGGAGAAGGGAGGACAAGAAGGCGTAAACCTAGTTGATTTCCAGAACAAAGAACCATCTACATACATTGGCTACTTATATAGGCTAATAAGTGAGATGTGGAACAGAGTGGCACAAGGAATGGAGAACAATAAGGTATGAAGAATCATGTGGAGGTATTGTCCACAATGATCAGGAATAGAACAAGGAATGTGGACAATAATAGAACAATAAAGTATGGCTGAGGACAAAAGAGTGAGTGAGAATAGAACAATGAGAGTGGCAGAACATAAAACAATAGGGCCACTGCCGAGTGACAACAAAGAGTGAATGTCCTGAAGGTAAGCAGGTAAGGGGAAGGACAGGGAATAACAGAATGACAAAGGATAGAGGGGATGGGATGAGGAAGGTGAACCAAACGATGAACCGAATGTACCGAGCTGAGGCCACACACTGGTAAGGGTTGATATGGGTAACGGTCGGTCAGTCGGTACTGCCGAGTAAATCAGAGCATGGTATTGTGGGCTTTACAGTATCCTTCTGTTTGTGTTGCTTCACTCCATCAGATTTATTCATCTCAAAGGCTTTGAGAGCATCTGGGGCAAGAGATCCATGAGCAGAAGACTTATCATAAACAAATAATGCAATGTACCCAGGAAACTGCTTTTCAAAAACAGCAATTGCATGCAAAATCTGGGCCCATAGTTGTTCTGCATCCCACCATGCATCACCATTTGATCCAGGGTAAATAATTATGCATGCTTCATCAAGAATTTTGCCTTCCTTATCAGTGTAGACAAGGCGACCAGTTTCAGGATTGATATATTCTGATACATGTATAAGTCGGCCTCTTCCTTTTTTTTGCAGAACTGTCTGGCCTAGCTTAAGCCTGAAAATATTGATTTATATGAGTTGTAAAAATTCATTTCATATAATTATAGTAAACCATACCAAGCTGATGACTTGTATTCATTTGCATGGAAACAAGACTCATTATCATGTCCACATACTGAGACCCGTCCGCTCAGCAATACTGACCAAACAACCATTCCATATTCACGACCAAATGTCCTTTGTCACACGCACGATACCTGGAAACACCAGTTGCATACATTCACCAGACACACTCCTTGTCCTCACCCTCTGGCCTTGGCACTTCCTCCCTTTGTATTATCCTCGGTTACGAGCCTTGTCTTATAAGCCTGGCACCTCCTATTGTCCTATCCTTGAGCACGTCCTATTATTCTGTCCTTTATTGTTTTATTCCGATCTTACATTCCTTATTCTAATTTTACTCGCTGTGGACAATAACCACATGCTCTGCATACCTTATTGTTCCACATTCCTTATTCCACATGTCGCTTCTTAACCTATATAAGTAGGACATGCATGTACATATTTCCTCATTCTGGGTATCGACTAGGCTTAGGCCCTTCTACCTTCTTCTCTTCTGTTAAGTCCTCGACTCGGGCCAGCATCGTTAGCATCCCCCCAAGTACCTGTCTGTTGCAAATCCAGTGGCACGCATGGCAAGTAGGGTGCAACACACAAGTACATTGAAGCCAATGCCACTACTCTTAGCCTGCAGGACTTGGCCATATTTACCTAACCTTTTGCCAACACCCCTCGGCAGTACAAAATAACTGAAGTCTGACACTCATCTTGAAAGTTAGGAATGATTTCTTTCTTGCCATCCTGTAATATTGGAGCAATTCTTGTAAAATTTCCTTCATCATCCTGGACCCACTTGACCATTTTTTTCTGGTACTTCTCCATCAGTGGCAAAAATATGTTCTTGCAGTACTCAACCACATCAGTGCATTCATGGCCATCTATATAAACCCCCTTTTTAAGAGCCTTGTGGTGTCACCCTAGCTTAATTAACCAATGATGTGAAGTGCGAAGACCAATTGGATTTTTTTGGAGTGATTGAGAGGCTAGGAAGAATTACTGTGTTAAGTGTGTCTTGAAATGATTTTGGAGTGACCTGCCCAGTAGTTTGGGAACAAAGCCATTGCTGTGCCAAAATCTGTAGCCACTCATCAGAAAGATGTGACCGTATATGAATACCACCACACTTTTCTTCAGGAAGCCATTCAAATATTTGATAGTGCCGAGCAAGAACACGAATTTTTCGAGCAAAGTGAGTTCCAGCTCCTTCATGCCATTGTTGAGCAATTTGTTTACTCACCTCTATTATTCCCAATCCTTTAATCTGTAATGTTGCAAAATTTCTGAGAACCAGTAGTTTATTGGTATTGGATAGGGTGAGCATCTGGTACTTTTTTGTTAGATCTTTCTTGATCTGATCTTGCAAAAACTCCCATGAGTTAATCTCCAGTCCACCTGCAACAGCCTCATCAATATCATCTTCTAAATCAGCTTGTGTATATAGGCCCAATTCTGAATCCTATTCATTGGCAGGTGGAATTGTGACCTCAACACTTTCTTGTTGGATTTGGGTGTTGGTAATATCAGCATTGATGTCATGTTGCACCTCTTTAGGTCAATTTGTATCCAAATATAGCGGCCTCAACTCAGGCTTGTATAGCACTTTGACAATTTCAATTGAAGGGGATCGTTGTTGGTGGCTAGGTCCAGGCATAGATAAAAACCCAAATGCATCAAGGGATTTCTGATTTGCAGTTGCTTTCTTATATCAATGTTGTGTGGAACTGGACTTGCTCATGACATCTGGGCCCTTTTTGTACTTTTTTGGTTGACCTGACAATGTATTGTAATTTTTTAATTTACAATCAGGGTTCAATGTGAACATACCATTGCCTTCTCGCTGCTTTTTTTCCCTCAACTGAGGCGGCACCCAATCTTCATCCTTTAAGTCATCTCCCTGGTTGACAGCAAAATCAAAGAGCCTTTCTTGAAGATCATCCTTATCCCATTCTGAATCTGGATCTTCTTCTGAGTCCTCATATTCATAACTGTATGCTTCAGAGGCTCCTTCACTCTCACTCTCCTCTTCCTCTAAACCAAAATTCATTCCACCCATGGCACAGTTGTAAAAAATGTTCACAGAAGTTGGCAATTCCCTGTCAGATTCATAATCTGTAGGTGTTGTTGGATGCTCTATATGTTCATCTGCTTCAGTAACCTAATCCTTATTGTGATTTCACAGTCCAGTAATGTTTCTTTTGTGTTTTGGACAGTGGCCAGCAGGCATTATGCAGCATGTCAAGGCTGGGTAATGATTGTTCCATATTTGTATTTATTTGTTTATGAATATGGTATATAGTTTTCTTTATTGTTTTTAATTTTTTTAATGTGGCATAAGACATGGAGAAAACAATAAGGTATGAAGAGCATGTGGAGGTATTGTCTACAATGATCAAGAATAGAACAAAGAAATGTAAACAAGAATAGAACAATGAAATATAGCCAAGAATAAAAGAATAGAAGTGTGAGTGAAAATGACCGAATATAAAACAATAGGGCTGTGACTGAAAAGTAAGGCAATAGGAAATGTCCTGAGGTGAAATGGGTAAGGGGAAGGATGGGGAATAGAAGAATAAACAAGGATAGAGGGGATGGGATGAAAGGAGTGAACCAAATGATGAACTGAATGTACCAAGCTGAGACCACCTACTAGTGAGGAATGACTTGTCACTGATGTGTGGGATTAAATGGTGAGGGTTGTTTGGTCAGTACTACTGAGTGAACCGAGGCTTGGCACATGTACTTGACAAGTACCGACTGAATACTAAATGTTTAATTCCATGCACAGGTGACCAAGTCATTACAAGTCACTTAGTATGTTGGTCTCAGGTTGTTACATCTATCATTCACATTCTCTTCTATTCATCATCCATTATTTCCACCCTGTTTATTCTTCTTTGTGTTATGGCCCATGACGCCAAACAAACCCACATTAAACCCACAACCACCTGCACCATTTCCAGGACTTTTCTGATCACTCAAAGACTGAATAACCGATTTCCAGATGTCTGATACATCATCCCAAGGTTCTGCAATTCCGAACCTCTGAAGACTCCGAAGTCAAGGTTCCATTCCTTTGATAGACGACGCACAGGATCATTGCGTACCTCACTCCTTGTTCTTCATTTTATATTGCCCCTTGTACTCTCTTCCCCCCCTTGTCTTTACTCGGTGAAAGATAGTACAAGAACTAGATACATGTATATAAACCACCAGTCAACTGGACTATTCACCAGTACAAATATCGACTTAATACTGCGTCGTAGTTTCCAATTAAGTTCTGGTAAACTCCCGACTTTCCAAAATTAGGGACAGACGATCGAGGAGGGTGCAACACATAAGTTGAAGCCAAGTCCCTGCAACCTCGAACCACCCGTACCACCCTATACTGTGAACAGTCCTAAGACCCCCGGCATCCCCGACTTCCATCTGCTCCAATTCTGATCCCGATTCCGATCCCTCACCCCACCCTCAGAATATGAACTCCCCCTTTGGAAACCTTTTGGAACCCTCCAAAAATTCTTCCGGAAGTCTCTAGCTAAGCGCCGACATGCAGATTTAACACTTTGCCCCATTGTTAAGTCCACGTGTCAGGCGCTTAGCTAGCACTTCCGAAGGGGTTATCTGGGTTAGCGCGAAGGTCTGTAATGGGGCCGAGGACTGAGACGGAAGTCGGACGGACTATGGACGGGGGACGGAGGCGCCGGGAACTTAGGGTAGGTCGCGGAATGGTTCAATCCGGTCACTGAGGTGTTCGAGGTCGAAGGGACTTGGCTTCAACTTATGTGTTGCGCCCTCCTCGATCGTCTGTCCCTAATTTCGGAAAGGAGGTGGGAGTTTACCGGAAATGAATCGGAAACTGGTGGGAGACTAAATCGATATTCGTACTAGCGAACAGTCTAGTTGACTGGAAGACTATATACATGTGACTATCCTTGTACTATCTTTGACGGTCATAAAACAAGGGAGTACAAGGGGTCAATATAAAGAGAAAACAAGGGAGTGAGGTACGCGATGGTCCTGTGCGTCGGCTATCAATGTAGCAGAACTTTGACTTTTGGAGTCTTCGGAGGGTCGGAGTCGCGGATCCTCGGAATGTATTTCAGACATCCGGAAATTGGTTGTTCGGACTTTGGTCGATCGGAAAGGTCCCAGAAACGGTGCAGGTGGTTGTGGGGGTTAATGTGGGTTTGTTTGGCTGCATGGGCCATAACACCCATTCCATTTCACCTCAGGACATATCCATTGTCTTATTTCTGGTCATGTCCTTATTGTTTTATGCTTGGACATATTTCATTATCCTATTTTTTACCATACTCTATTGTTTTATTCTTGGCTATGTCTATTGTTCTATTTTTGGTTATGCTCCAAATGCTTTCCATACCTTGTCCCCTTTTTCATACCTTATGCCACCTTGTTCCACATCTGGTTCTTAACCTATATAAGTAGTGTATAGATGTAGATAGTTCCTGAATATCAACTTGGCATACACCTCTTGTCTTCCTTTATCCTCCTCTCTGAAGTCCTTACTCAGGCTGACACTCTTGGCACCCTCTCAAGTTCCTCTCCTCTCTGAAATCAGTGGGATGCATGGAAAGTAGGGCACAACACACGAGTATGTTGAAGCCAAGCTACTTTGATCGGTCTACTGGACTTGGCTGATCCCCCTGCCAGCATCATAAAGTCAGTACTTTTGTATAGTACTCAGCCCACACATCATCGCCATTTTCAGTGCCTGACACTCTAATACCTTGGCTGATCTAACCACTGGCCTTAGCCCATCACTTGCTTCAGTTCATAACCTCAGTTCCTTGAATACTTTAGTTGTTGGCCTTGGGCCTTGACTTTTGGTTCTTATTTTGGTCTCATTTCCCCATCCCACATCTTACTTTATTTAGTTTTTCATTCCTGTATCTCTGTTGAGAATGCAGGCAGAGTGGGATTCTTGTTATTAGGATTAAAAAGCCTGAAAATGTAATAAGAATAGAATCAGACCACTGCTATAATAAGAGGAGGGAAAAAAAGAATAAAAAAAGAGAAAGAGAGTTCTTAAGCTATAATTTCAAAAACCTGATGTATTTCATTCTAGATATTTTATATTTATAATAAAGTACTATAGGAGTGAGGGTTTGGAATATCAAGAGAAAAATGGAAATAGAATTGGATATCATGAATCATGTATATAGAATGTATGTGGATAATTGTTGAGGATTAGAGAATGCTCCCTATGGTTTCTAGTCATTTTCTGAACTGGATCAGCATATGGGATCCAAACCTCTCCTCTTAAAAAAAACCCACCATAAATCAGTCTTAACTTGACTAACAAGAAATGTTATAATATTTTGGCTAGCCATTTAAGAGTCAAATACTTCTAGTAATTAACTCTTAAACATCAAACACTCAAGGTCCAAGGAAAACCTTAAAAAAATCTGTATTTTTACCTATCAATACATGGACCCACAATGTACAACAACATTGGTGTCAATTATCTAACTTATGGAAAATAGCACCAAACTCTTGACTCAAGTTCTCAGTCTATAATATACAACAAATTCCTGGGCTTATATAATGGATATTACATATGAGGTCAGCCACAAGCATGGCTTATATAATACTAATATTTTGTGACTTGACCAGTCACAAGAGTACCAGCTGTGAGAAATTTTTTTCTTTTATTGTCTGTGACTACAAGGGTGACACATGTTGGGTACATGTGCAGTGCATGTACGGCATGTGCAGTACATTTACAGCATGTGTGATGCATGTACAGCATGTGTGGTACATGTATAACATGTGTAGTACATACATGTATAGTGCATTTGTGTTGTATGTGTGCAGGTATAGTGCATTTGTGTTGTATGTAGGGAATGGTATAGGTCACCCATGGGTCAAATGTAGGTGAACCACACCCAACCTATGGAAAATCCAAACCCATCAACCCATGGGTTTTTTCCCATAGGTCAACAGGTGTTAGATGCATGCCACACCCATTCGCGTGCAGTGCATGCATGTACAGCATGTTCAAGTTGTATGTGTGCACATACAGTGTGTCATGTTGTACATGCATGCATGACACCATGGGTTAGGCCAGGTTGTGGGTGCTCTTGGCTTGACCTGCACCCACACCCAAGGACACCTGACCCAGTAACCCATGTAGGTTGGCCCAACCTATGCCATTCCCTAGTTGTACATGTGCATATACAGCTCATTTATATTGTACGTGTGCACATACAGTGCATTTATGTTGTATGTATGCACATGCAGTGCATTTGTGTTGTATGTGTACACATACAGTGCATTTGTATTGTATGTGTGTCAGGGGACAGCCTCCTGCCTACTGAGGGCTATTCTTTCCTATTCTTTTCTAGTATATCTTTTATTGTCTATCCTCATCCCCCTATTAATTCTTTAGTTTAATTCTTATCTGTTTCACTGACTGTGACATGACTTACTCATGTCACAGTCACTAGCTATATAGTTGGCTGCTTAGGTAAGGGATCCTCACCTCATTCTCTTCTGGATCCCCTTACCAGATATGTATCATATTGTATTTAGCTTACTCCTTTTATATATATTTACTTCTGGATCCCCTTACCAGTGTCTGATTGGCACTGTAGGTAGGCTAGGGTTTGAGTCCCTGAGTCAGGCCTAGGGAGAAGGCCAGGGCTGGGTGGTGTCTCGCTGGTTCTAGCTCCCAGCAGTTGCCCAGGAATCAGTACCAGCGTGAGTTGCCCTTACAATGTGTGCATGTACAGTGCATTTATGTTGTACATGTTCATGTACAGTGCATTTGTGTTATATGTGTGCATGTACACTGCATTTGTATTGTATGTGTGCACATACAACACTTGCATGTCATATGTGCATGCATGATACTGTAGGTTGGGCCAGATTACAGGTGCTCTTGGCTTGACCTATACCCAAACCCAAGGGCACCCAACCTGGTGACCTATGTGGGTTAGCCTAACCCATGCCATTCCCCTGGCAACAACAACAACAATGGCAGTAAGGACAATGTGAACCAATTGAAGGGCAAGGGCAAGGACAATACAAATCCTCAGCTGAACCAGACCAACTATGCTAACAAGCTCAGCAAGGACAGCAAGCTTCTCCCAAAGGAATACCAGAGGCATATCAACAACAACCTGTGCCTCCTTTGTGGCACTGATAACTACCAAGTCACTGACTGTACCAATTCTACCAGCCCCCAAAGCTACCTTTGACATGGCTCAAGCAATGGGAGGAATGGCTCCCAAAAAGATATATGATAGCAGTCAACCTAACTCTGAAGTCTCTAGTTATTAAGGTTGAGATCCAGACCACTGACACTGCTGAAGTCAAGTGGGGAATGGCCCTTGTGGACTGTGAAGCTATAGGATAGTTCATGAACTAAGTATACTGTATGCTGGCTTATGACTTGAACACTTCAAAGGCTGATTTTTCTAGTGTACAATATGGATGGATCTCTAAATGAGACTGGGTCTATCTGATATCAACAACATTGATGATTTGCCTTAGGCCTATAACCATTTCAGTAAGTGTTTCTAATTTACTGACTGCTGCAGCCATATCATTAATATGCACAGTAACCAGTGAAGTGCTGTAAAATCCTTTCAATATGGGTGACTGATAGTACCAGAGTCCAAAATATATGGAGTGGAATAAATCTCAGTAGCACAGTCAGTTTGTGAAGCTATAGTATCATTCCAGTCAACTAAACAGGTAGGAAGTTCATGGAGGATGGTGTAGGAATCAGAGCCACTGTCATTAGATATTTCTATAATAGTAGCATGAACTTGTTCTTTACTCTTCCCTTTTCCTTCTAATCATTTGTCTTTGCTTTTGCCTTTTTCCACAATTCAGGTGCTTTGCCTGTATGTACTTCCCCCCCCTTCTATTCAGTACTTCTTAATACTGTGATTGGAGCATTGGTGTCAAGTTGTTAAATCCGCGTGTCGGTGCTTAGCTGGAGGCTTCTGGAAGGGTTTCCAGAGGATTCTGAATGGTTTCCAAAGGGGGGTTCATACTCTGGGGACAGAGAGACTAAGGGTCGGACTTGGGATTGGAATCAGAATGGGGACGGGAGTCAGGAAGCACCAGGGGCCTTAAGACTGTTTGTGGTATAGGGTGATACGAGTGGTACGAGGTTGCAGGGACTTGGCTTCAACTTATGTGTTGCACCCTTCTCGATTGTCTGTCCCTAATTTCGGAGAGTTGGAAAGTCTACCGGAACTTAATCGGAAACTATGATGTAGAATTAAGTTGATATTTGTACTGGCAAATAGTCCAGTCGACTGGTGACTTATATACATATATCTAGTCTTGTACTATCTTTTACCAAGTAAAGACAAGGGGGGGAAGAGAGTACAAGGGGCAATATAAAATGAAGAACAAAGGAGTGAGGTACGCGTTGATCCTGCGCATCGTCTATCAAAGGAATGGAACCTTGACTTCGGAATCTTCAGAGGTTTGGAAACATGGAACCTCGGAATGATGTATCAGAAATCCGGAAATCGGTTATTCAGGCTTTGAGCGATCAGAAAGGTCCCAGAAATGGTGCGGGTGGTTGTGGGGTTTAATGTGGGTTTATTGGCGGCATGGGCCATAACAGTATCCCTCCACTAGGACCGAGGCCTCGAGGTCCTAAGCTTAATTAGAGCAGTAATTAAGATGGACATTACTGTGGGAGTTCTTTTTGACGGTTCCCTGGGATATTTTGATCGATAAGCACTGATGGTTCATGTGTCTATAAAAAGGGGTGTTCGCAGAACTGGGAGGGGCCTTTCCTCAATGGAGAACACGGATCCGCAACCTTCAGAAAACCTTGGGGATTTTTCCCGTATCCCCCTCTATGGTTCAGGGACAAGTGAGGCGCATTATTTACACATCCTTGACAAGGAGTTGACCCTTCTTTGTGCCTGTACCATTAGGGTCCGTGATTATTATGGTGAGTGGTGCCTTTGTCGGAGCCTCTCTCTTTCTGACTCCCATAGCGAGCCATTACATGAGGCCGTCACCATCTGGGGCTGTTCCTTGTCAGGATCTGGAGTGGGATGAGACTTCTGGTGAGTCAGGGGCGGGAGCAAGTAGCCTGGAGGTACTCGGATGTATTTCTGTGTATCTGCTTTGTCTGGACAAGTACCGGGAGGACCTGCGCCAACTCTTGGACTTCTTCGGGCGCTATCATCATCGTATGTCCAGCCGTAGTGGTCGTGGGGTCGTGGAGATTGTAGCATTCATTCTACCAGATTGTCGCTTTGGACGGAGGTAGTGTCATCGGGATTTGGGGATTGTCCTGCAACTCGAGTCTCGGTTGAAATTGTTGATTAGTTTTAGCTCATATTGGTATTCTAACAAGAAAAGGTCTAGTTCTACAAGAATCTACATGGTACCATTAGTCTAAGGGACGGTACGGGATTCCACAGTTTTCAGGGTTCTTCCTGAGCGGAGTTTTTCGGAGGGTTGGATTTGAGCTGAGTGAAGACTGCTGGCTCCATATTGCCAAGAATCAGTTAGGATAATCTAAATGAGTAGTACTCAATGCCCTGTCGATTAACGGATCGTAGTGGGTGAGCATGTGGTCCTTACAACTAAAATTCTGATGGGGTTTGGGGGGTCGGATTCGGAGGGTTGGAGTTTGGAGGGTTGGAGTCGGAGTGTTTCTGCAGAGGGGTCAAAATCTTTCGACGATTGGTCACAGGGGGTCATATTCCTGAAAAGGTTGGATGCGTTGTTTTGTTTGATATCCTTAGGCATAGTTGGTGTTCAACGCAAACAACTGGTGCCAGAGTCGGGGGCCTAACTTCTTATTCCTCAGTTTCTGAAGCATCTAACGTCTCAGACTCTTCTTCAACCTCTTCTGCCATGGAGGCTGCGTGCCCTTTGGTGACTGTGGTGGTGGATCTTGCACATTCCTTGGCTGAGTGGCCCGATCTGCCGCAGAAGAGGCAGAGGTTTTGTTTGAGGTGGCATTGCCATTCTTGCGGTATAAGTTTTCTGTCTTTTCTGATTTTGAACGAGAGATCCATGGTAGTCCTGCTGCCACTGGATGGGGTGGCAGGTTGGCCTACGTTGGCCGTCTTGTTGCCTGTGTTAGGGGCCAAATACGTGGTCATGGGGATCCTCCCTCTGTCGTAGGGGTGGTCGAAGTTCCAAGTGGAGGGGGGCTCCCTGGCGATTTCCAATCATCGCTCCCAGTAGCGGGTGTTGATGGATTGGGACAGGAGATGGAGTTGGAGCAGGGAATGGGGTTTTCCTACTCTCAAGATCTCATCCTTGATTCTGCTGGGGAGTCCATTGTAGAACTGGCAATGAAGAGCAGCATCACCCCAGTGGACGTGGGTGGCTAGTTGATTGAATTCAACTACATATTTTGTGATGCACTGATTATTGCATATGCGGAGGGTCTCGAGGTCTGCTTCGGACTCTCCCTCTGGGTCGTGGGGGCTGAAGTTGGTTTTGTGTTCATTCAGGAACTCCTCATAGTCATGGAGCCAGTCTGGCTCGTTGGGGGTGGAGAGGGCTGGTTCAAACAAGTCTAGGGTGGTACCAGTCAGGTACGACAGTACGTAGGTCACCTTGGTGCTCTCGGTGTCAAAGGTGTCAGGGCGGTCACGGAAGTTCAGTCTACATTGCACTAGAAAGGCTTGTAGTGTCCTCGAATCGGATCCATCAAAGGTATCTGGGTCCCAAACCTTGGCGGCATTGGGGGCTGATCTTCTGGGGCTGGCTAAGTTGCTTGCCAGCATAACAAGGGCCTGAGTGAGATTGGGCACAATGTTGGGTCCTAAGGTGGGGGCCCCTCCTGGGTGTGCAGGAGGTGGCAGTGCTGCGGGGGGTGGTGTGACATGGGGTTGGGTGATGGGGGGTGGTGCAGCAAATGGGGGTATGGCGGGTGGTGTAATGAGTGGTAGTGCTATGGGCAGTGGTGCCACAGGCAGAGGTGCGAAGGGTGGTGGTATGTAGGGGGGCACCAATGAGTCTGACAGCACTGCTATGGATGGTCCTGAACTGGACCACATATCCAATGGCGATGATTGTTGAGTCGCCAGGGGGTGGTTTATGAGGAACAGGTTGGTCAAATTTGAATGCAGGTGTTGATCTGCATCTGAGAATCTGGAGTCAGAAGAAGGCTCCGAGGGATGAGCTGGGGTCTGAGGCATCTGAAAACTTGGTCCGGGGACAGGCAGTTCTCAGGGGACAGATGCACGGCAGGTAGACACCTGAGTGATTGTCTGCATGGCTTGTGAACGTGTGATAGGTCTCATGCTTAATGATGATCAGGAGTGTGAGTAGGAATATACTGTTAAATCCGTGTGTTGGCGCTTAGCTGGAGGCTTCCGGGAGGGTTTCCAGAGGATTCCGAATGGTTTCCAAAGGGGGGTTCATACTCTGGGGATGGAGAGACTAAGGGTCATGGACTCAGGATCGGAATCGGAATGGGGACAGGAGTTGGGAAGTGCCGGGGGCCTTAAGACTGTTCGCAGTATAGGGTGATACAAGTGGTATGAGGTCGCAGGGACTTGGCTTCAACTTATGTGTTGCACCCTCCTCGATCATCTGTCCCTAATTTTGGAGAGTCGGAAAGTTTACTGGAACTTAATCAGAAACTATGACGCAGAATTAAGTCGATATTTGTACTGGCAAATAGTCCAGTCAACTGGTGACTTATATACATGTATCCAGTCTTGTACTCTCTTTTACCGAGTAAAGACAAGGGGGGAAGAGAGTACAAGGGGTAATATAAAACAAAGAATAAAGGAGTGAGGTACACGTTGATCCTGTGCGTCGTCTATCAAAGGAACGGAACCTTGACTTTGGAATCTTCAGAGGTTTGGAAACACAGAACCTTGGAATGATGTATCGGAAATCCAGAAATCAGTTATGCAGGCTTTGAGCGATCAGAAAGGTCCTAGAAATGGTGCAGGTGGTTGTGGGGTTTAATGTGGGTTTATTGGTGGCATGGGCCATAACACAAGTACACATACTGAGTGTCTGGTAATTTGGCAGTACTGACCGGACATCCAGACTACATCCATGTACAAGTGCCCATGCCATATGCAAGTCACTTGGTATACCGGTCTCGGCTTGGCACATCCATCATCCACATTTAGTCATTGGCGTGGGTATTGGAAACCTGTGCGGGTAGTGGGTATGGGTAGCATGGGTAAGGGTCAGGGTCAGGATTTCCAACCTGGCCCAAACCCATACCCGCAGGCAGGTACGCTTATATAACCAAGGTTCAGCACTAACCTCCCTTATATAAGTGAGGTTCAGTGCTAACCTTGCTTATATTCACTTATATAAGCGAGGTTAGTGCTGAACCTCAGTTACATAAGCGCATTTAGCGCTGAATTTTGATGTCCACACGATGTAGCCAGCACAGGTTCTCACTGGGAATCATGAAAACTCGATTCCGCAACCTGACCATGGTTTCATGCGGGCTCTAGAAACCCAACTCACTGAAAATAGGGCTCTTCTAGCCCCAGGTTGCTAGTTCATACTCCAGGCATTGCTGGAACTCTGCCGAACATGCGAGGTTTTCCCTGTCAGTGACTTGAGCATCTCAGAGAACCTTGGGCCGAAACCTATAGGTTTCAATCCATGTGCCGATGCTGCCATATTTCCTAATTACCTATCTCAGATCAACTTTATTTGGAATCGCCCACGTTCTTTCAGAAAGATATTTTTTATATTGGTTGGTCTTGTCTTTGACAATTGAAGAGTCTTCTACCCAGACACGTTACTTTGGGCTTTTCTCACTTAGTTTTAATTTCATAGGTGTGTATATATTTTCAGTATCCACCGGATCGATGGAAATCAGAACATTGCAAAAGTATTGTTCTGTGGATCTCTATCAGATAAAGTAAACACCTCACCGATCTCATAACCCTGTGCACGCTCTAATTTACCTTGTTTTCTCAGTTGTAAGAGCAAAATCTGGTGCTCCGCAGATTATTGGGTTATATCCTTATTATTTTAGTTGTACTTCTTTTTTTGCGGTGGAACGCCGCATCATACGTCTGCCTTTCAACCATGATTCTCCCTGATTGACGATCTACAGGGCCATCATATTGATCACAAGTGTACATGGTGAGCATATGCTCTTTGTATAAGAAATAAATATACTGACAGCCTATTTTTAGTTATACTTCTTGCTCACATATGTTCCTTGATTTCAGGCATAAGGATGTTGATAAATAGTCTTCATTACAGATCTACGCTGTCTACAATCGTAAAAAAACTGTTGTCGTTGGGATCGCTGCTTTTGTTTTGATATCACTTATCGCCTGGATAATCCTTCTTTGGATTTCTTTACCTGATGGTGAGAGCCACACACATTATCCTGCTAAATATAATTTCATCACCTGAACAGGAAAGAGTGCACCTCCTGAATACAATCTCATGGGGTGCTATATTCTTACCCTGCTGAGACTCTTCACCCTTTCTCTGGTTCCTCCAATTATAACATCTTCATTTCATCATGCTATGCACAACATGAGTACATGGGTAGTCACCAGAGTGCACCCGCACCTGTGTACCAGTAAGAGATGTCTGGTTATCAATCCTGTAAAGACCCCTACTGAAAACATGTACGGCGCATACAGCACGTACGACACATATGGCACGTAGTACAGTACGTATGGGGCATACAGTGCATACGGCGCATACGACATGTACAGCGATGTCTGGTGTCTGGATACTAGTGCCTCTCATCCCCTCAGGTGGCGCACTCACAGACGGTGCAGGGCCGGAGTTGATTGGTGTTCTTAAAGGGATTCTTCCAGAATTCGTAGAATGCTGAGCGCACACTCTATATGCCATTTATAGATACACCCCAATACCATTCTGACTTTTTGGCTTTGGGTTGAGCACTTTTTTGTGCACTGTTTCAGGTAATATCCTGAGGTTGAAGGCAGTTGTAGTGTTGTCTGCAGCTCTGTCCTGAACCCAGGGGTAAGAACAATACCCGTTGTGGGTCACAGGTAACAGCAATACCCGTTAAACCCACAGGTACCCATACCCATACCCACAATAACCCGCTACCCGTTGCTAAGGGTACAGGTATTCTTGGGTATGGGTACGGGTAGGCACAAAATACCCGGGGGTTACCCATGCCAATCACTATCCACATTCCTTGTCCCTATCCCTCATTTGCTCTGCCCTGTTTCACCATCCTGTAATCCTACTTGATCCACTCCTTATTCCTTGACCCGCCTCATCTTAGGACATCCTGTCCTTGTTTTATCCTCAGCCACAACTCTATTGTTTTATAGTCAGGCACTCCCTATTGTCCTATCCTTGGCCACATCCCTATTATTCTATTTCCATTGTCCTACCCCCATTTACATTCCTTCATTCTAATTTTACTCATTGTGGACAATACCCACATGCTTTGCATACCTTATTGTCGTACATTGCTTATTCCACATGTCGCTTCTTAACCTATATAAGTAGGACATGTATGTACATACTTCCTCATTCTGGATATTGACTAGGCTTGAGCCCCTTGCCCTCCTGTTATCTGTGAAGTCCTCTACTTGGGCTGGCACTTTTGACACTCTCCAAGTACCTCCCCTGTCCCAAATTGGTGGCACGCACGGCAAGTAGGGTGCAATACATGAGCACATTGAAGCCAAAGCCACTACTTCTGGCCTGCAGGACTTTGTAGGGGATCTCTTAAAAAAAACACTGAATAAGGGTAGATAACAAAGCACAAAAACATTAGAAAAGACTAAAGTACAAAAAAAGAAGAGCCTCTTAATATAATATAAATGTTTTTTCAATTACAGTATAGTAGACCTCCTTGATACAAAATAATTTTCCAAGGTCAATTCTTGTTCCAGTAATACAGGGTTTTGCACAAAGAATCTACTATATATAAGCAACATTTAAGCCAACCCACACAAGGGAGGGAGAAGAATTGCATTCAGGAGGAATTTATTTTCATCTAAAATTTCTCAATTTTGATAACATACAATCTTAAATCAGTGATTGCTCAACTTTTCTGAGAGATTTTGTCATAGAGTGTTCATATTAGAGAAGCTATCCATCTCCTATTGCTAATTACAAAAACTCCAAGTGGGATTTGACCTAAATTAACCTTAATCTGACCACAAAGATATTGTGGCTACCAAAGCATGACATGCAACACACTAGTAATGCAAAGAAATGGATGACTAATCACAATGGGCCACAAATTCCACGCACAGAGAATTAGGTGTCACGCCTGTATCAAGGACCTATACCTGTGACATTTTGACCTGTTCCACAAAATAATTTACTCTGCCACAACAAAAGCTTTTTCACCCCTATAATATAGAGCAAAAATGTTCTCAAGACACTTCTTAGCTGTAATATAATTTTTTTAAATTTAATATTCAAAATTTTGAGCTAAAATTGAGCTTGACTGAAATCTGTATCAAGGAAGTCTACTATACTGTAGCAATTGTTTTGCTAATTAATCAGTCTGGATATGTGTTAAGTCCGCATGTCAGGCGCTTAGCTAGTACTTCCGAAAGGACTTATCCAGGTTAGCATGGGTCCGTAACGGGGCCAAGGACCGAAGACAGTAGTCGGACGGACTATGGACGGGGGCGGAAGCACCGGGAACTTAGGGTCGGTCGCGGATTGGTTTGATCCGGTCACTGAGGTGTTCAAGGTCGAAGGGACTTGGCTTCAACTTGTGTGTTGTGCCCTCCTCGATCGTCTGTCCCTAATTTCGGAAAGGAGGCGGGAGTTTACCGGAAATGAATCGGAAACTAGGTGGTAGACTAAGTTGATATTCGTACTAGCAAACAGTCCAGTCGACTGGCAGACTATATACAAGTGACTATCCTTGTACTATCTTTGCTGGTCATAAAACAAGGAGAAGGAGAGTACAAGGGGTCAATATAAAAGAGAAAACAAGGGAGTGAGGTACGCGATGGTCCTGCACGTCGGTTATCAAAGTATTGAGTCTTCGGTCGGAGATGGACTCGGAGATGGTGTCTCAGTCGTGACGGGAACGGGAGTGTGAACATAGTTTCTCGGTCGGACTTGTCGGGAATGGGAACTACGAAAAATAATCCTTCGTCCTTTTGGTTAGAAAGGTCTCAGAACAGAGGTGGGTGGTTGTGGGGGTTAGTGTGGGTTATTGGAAGCATGGGCTATAACAATATGTTCAAATATTCTCTATTAGACTTTTCTCCAATCTTCTAGTGGTTCACAATATTCCTTAATCCTTTAATAATCCTTAATATAACTTCTATTGTTTACCACCGAAGGTTTGGCCTGAAATTAGGGAAATGCATGGGTCAGGCCAACCTGCACGGGTCACCGGGTCGGGTGTCCTTGGGTGTGGGTGCAGGTCAAGCCACGAGCACCTGTGACCTGGGCCCAACCTGGGGCATCAACTCTGACACAAATGCAACTTACGCGTATGTGCACACACCGACACAAATGCAATGAAAGCGCCATACATGCCATATGCGTCGTATGTCCCATATGCACCATACGCGTCATATGCGCCGTACGTGCCATATGCGTCATATGCGCTGTATGTGCCGTATGCGTGTAGGTGCGGCATGCATCCGACATCTGTCGACCCATGAGAAAAAACCCATGGGTTGACGGGTTTGGGTTTCCCATGGGTCAGGTGCGGGTCACCCACATTTGACCCATGGGTAACCTGTGCCATTCCCTACCTGAATTTCAAACTCCGCTTTCCAAAACATCAGGCTCTAGCCAGATTCAAGCCGAGAGCCAAGTTGCCAGTTTCTCCATAGAAACACACAAATATTAGCCTGAGACACTCCCTGTCTCATGCAAATATTAGGGTAAAACATTAGATCCTTCCTGTACAGCCTCTGCCCTTAATCACATGCTCAAAACCGGTCTAAATCCCCTTTTTATTGTTAAATAAGGAGATTACTAGGAACAAGCTAAGTAATGTCTCAGAAAGTGACTTACTATTGGAAATCCTATTTTATAAATGACTCATACCAGTCATGTGACCTCATGAATGACTCATTATGTCTCAGATGGCATGAGTCACCGGATTCTGATTAGACAAGGATGTTTTAAGGGTGTAAACTAGAGATCAGGATGCACCCTGAATTCTAAGACAAGGTGCATGTAATTCTTTAACATGACTCATTCCCAGAAACTGTGATCCTATTGGATTGTACTATAAATAGTTAGGAAATACTTTAGCTTACTAATCATCCTGTAAATTAGTATAAAAGGAGGCCTTCCTGCCCCTCTTTGAAGCAATAAAATCAATCATCTCCTTTCCACTTGTCAGTGTGACATTGTGAGTAATTGTTATGGCCCATGCCGCCAATAAACCCACATTAAACCCCACAACCACCTGCACCATTTCCAGGACCTTTCCAATCGCTCAAAGCCTGAATAACTGATTTCTGGATTTCTGATATATCATTCTGAGGTTCCGTGTTTCTGAACCTCCGAAGATTCCGAAAGTCAATGTTCCACTCCTTTGATAGACAACGTGCAGGATCAACATGTACCTCACTCCTTTATTCTTCATTTTATATTGCCCCTTGTACTCTCTTCCCCCCTTGTCTTTACTCGGTAAAAGAGAGTACAAGACTAGATACATGTATATAAGTCACCAGTTGACTGGACTATTTGCCAGTACAAACATCGACTTAATTCTGCATCATAGTTTCCGATTAAGTTCTGGTAAACTTTCCGACTCTCTGAAATTAGGACAGATGATCAAGGAGGGTGCAACACATAAGTTGAAGCCAAGTCCCTGCGACCTCGAACCACTTGTATCACCCTATACCGTGAACAGTCTTAAGACCCCCAGTCCCCATTCCGATTCTAATCCCAAGTCCGACCCTTAGTCTCTCCGTCCCCGGAGTATGAACCCTCCCTTCAGAAACCATTCGGAATCCTCCAGAAACCCTCCCGGAAGCCTCTAGCTAAGCACCGACATGCCGATCTAATAGTATATTCCTACTCACACTCCTGATCGTCATTAAGCATGAGACCTATCACATGTTCACCAGCCATGCAGACAATCACTCAGGCATCTGCCTGCTGTGCATCCATCCCCCAAGAACTGCCCATCCCTGGACCAAGTTTTCAGATGCCTCAGACCCCAGCTCATCCCCCAGAGCCTTCTTCCGACTCTGGATTCTTGGACACAGATCAACACCTGCATTCAAATTTGACCAACCCATTCCTCGTGAACCACCCCCCGGCAACTCAACAATCGTTGCCATCAGATATGTGGTCCAGTTCAGGACCATCCACAGCAGCACCATCAGACTCATCGGCACCCCCCTATGTACTACCACCCTTTGCACCTCCACCTGTGGCACCACCGCCTGTAGCACCACCACTCGTT